>PVLA01002723.1:21310-251994 GCA_004027455.1 Hydrochoerus hydrochaeris | reverse complement strand
AGAAGCAGCAGCAGCAAAGAAGAAAGGATTATTCTCAGTGGAGTAAACTGTGAGCTTGACTATGGAAGCAATACCTGCCAATATCCACAGTAAACTACCTAATGACCTCCTGGACCCCAACCAGGTGGCTTATTTGGAAAAAAATTCCAGGATATGTGTTTTTGCTTTGTTTCTTCTAGCTTTTAGTGGACAAACTATCTCCTTTAAAAATAATTTTAGAAGTTTGCTTTGTGATCTCCATATAAAATATGCTCAATTTCCTCTGGAATGCTGCACAATGTCAGGTTACAATTGATTCTTCAGAGGTAGTCATTGGTGGAAATTCACTATTGGAAAGGATTATTTCCCATTTTTACTATCAGGTTTGTTTATTCATGTTTTACTTGGTAAAAGGCTAAATTTGATGAATTTCTTAAGTTTTCCTGTTATTCTTAGGGTAAGAGTAGGAAATCACAGACAATCATTTCATAAGTATTTGCTTAAAACACACATTGGTGACTATTTTATACCCATAATAGGAAATGTATCTTGGAGTGGTACTTCCTTTACCTTTGAGTGTCATGTGCTGGCCAATCAAATTGGGTCATAGCATAAGGAGAGAAGTGAGCATTATTCTGCATACTTAAGAGGTTTTTTTGCTCTTGTATCAGAAAATTCAGGCATCCACTTCCACTTTTTTCCACATATTTGATAATTTTTCAATGAGGGTACTTCTGTGTAGATGAAGAATTTTATACAGATGAAGTAGTTAATGCAGAAAGGAGACCTATACAGCACTGATATTGTTCAATTGACTCACTGACCATTGTTGGGCTTCTTGGGTGCTATAGCTGGGGGAATGTGAAGCTGGTTATTGTGGGAACAGAGGGCAGGAGAAAAAAAAAAGCAGATCATTTTTTTCTCCTTACTACAATGTGTGCCACAAATGGAAAGTAAAATGTTGTAGATACTGGGATTCTGCATTATGCATTATTTAACAAAATACTTTATGTCTGTCACAACTCAACACACTGTAATGCAACCAATCAGGTGATCTGATAACGTTTTTCATGTTAGAATAACTAATTGGAAACTCTAGTTTATCAGTTGCCATGGTATAAACACTCTGTTGTGAAAGTAAGGATTACAGCTAAAAAAGTTATGTAATAAAATTAATACATTGAGATTTAATGAAAACTTCTTTGGTAGTATAAAGTACTTGAAATTCAATATATGTTTCAAATTATTCATAGAAGATATTGCTCTAAAATATTTTCTAGTGTAGTAAGAATAATATTCATGTTTGTGATGAACTTCATAAAAGCAAAAAATGGAATACCACATTTTCTTTGGTAATGTAAATTTAGAAAGATAGTAGCATGTCTTCTGCTGTGAATATCTGCAGCAACATCATTCATTATAAACAAACAGTACACTTTATAATTTCAGCAAATAAATGTAAATCATCAAAAGCAAAACAATCATTATCTCCTGCATGTTTGATGCAAAGAACTGAAGATTTGGTTTCTATTATCAATTTCATTTTAGTCACATTTTTTGACAAATTGAAATGTTTTAATCTTTAACTTTGCATGATCTGTATTACCAAAGGAAGAATTAATAATGCATTTAATAAACATTAACGTGAAAGCTAGCACTTGGGCCACAATTATTGTTTGCCTGTCAGCAGGCACGATATAGAAGTGAATAACAGAGCCTAATAGCAAGTCTCTTAAATGTGCCATGGACAGAAGCTTTTTTTTAAACAGTGAAAGCATGTAATATCCACTTTCAGTCTGAGAGAGAAAAATGTCCAGAAGCACTGCCATTAGGTTATAAGTCACTGTTGCAAAGAGGTGTGCCATATTTTCACAAGTGGTTAGAAAGAATGGCTTGATGGTGCTCTTGGTCTTTTTTAAAGTGTTAGGCTGTAATCTGACCAAAGGTCCTTTTGAACCACTCTCTGAGCTGACAAAATAGCATTCACTTTATATGGGTCACAGATCAACTATCGTAAAAAGTAATCACATTGGCTTAACATGCTTAATCTCAAGGGATCCCTGAAGGACTTTTTATATGACTCTGTTTCCTGTTTCACCTCCAGTCAGCATGGAGAGACATCAGAGGCTTACAGTGTTTCCCTGAAGAACCCATCAGCTGTATTCCTTTGGTCACTGGAAGTGCATTATAAAGAATTAGAAACCTCCTTCTGCGATCAGAAGCCAGTTCTCCCATGGAACTGAATTATATCCTCAGAGGAGACGCTTTGAAATGAAGTCAAGATAAAATTATCATAAAGACAGGCAGTGCAAAGCCCTGCCTTTTGACCTTGCTGAGATTCATAGCCCTTGTTACTGTTGGTCTATGTCCATTGATACAATCTCATAAGCAGACAGGAAATCCGATGCTATTTGGCCCAAAAGTGACATAGAATGTGTCCTATATTTGACAGCACTTTCCTAGAATATTCTGACATGCTATTGTCATTATCCAGCACCTGACTATTTGGCACAACATAGGTATAAGAATTACTTGGAAACTTGTTGGAAATTAAGAATCTCAGCCTTTCTTGGACCTACAGAATTAGAATACGAATTTTTTAAACTTCACAGATATTCATATGCAGTCTGAAATTTTAAAAGTCCTGTTCTATGTTATCACTATTTTACTTAGGTCAAAACATAATTTGCTCTGTATAATCCAATAGCTTCTCTTGGTTTTATAATTCAGGATTTACAGCAATTTTTCCCCTATTGCTTTTTTAGTTTTCACTGGATGAATAAAAATGTTTGATATGACCACAGGTTAGCATTGGAGTGAATTATTCAGCTTTAAATGTTTGAACAAATTGTGTACTTTCATGGTAACATGTAATAATTTCAAAATAGAACAATTAGAGATAAAAAGAAACATATAGGTGAGTTTTGTGTTTTCTGAGTTATTTCTGTGTATGAATACATCATTATTCAACCCTGAGTGTTTTGTGTGAGTTTATCTCCAAAAATGGATGCTGTCTTTATTGATATTGATGCAATAGTGGCAAATTAGAATATAAATTCTTAAAATACAAATTGGGAATTTTAACAGTTAGACAATAAAATGTCTTGGTAGGTTTCATAAAGATACCTTTGTAAGCAGTTAGCTCTCCTTTTAATGAATGGGAAATAATTTTAAAAATGCTCTTGTTCAGGGTTAGTTTTAGGGAAGAATATACTTTAAAGTGTTATATGTGGAAGAATTCTTTATATAAGTTATATTAATGTATCTTTATATAAGATACATTAATTTTCAAATCAAAGCCTTAAAAACGTATCATATTTTGTGTTATCTCATGGCATAATTGTTGTTTAGATTTTACTACCTTTAGTTGAGATGCTGTTAAACTGCTTTTTCCACATCCCTCATTTGCCTAGCATTGGATGCTGTTAATGCTGGTATTTTAAAGGGGATGCTATGAATGTTTGTATACAAGTATACGTATGCATCTGAAAAATCCTGATAAATTATTTTCACTTCACCTTGACACAGACTATATTAGTTTACTAGTACTAACAAGTTTTAAAGATTGTCATTTTACAAGAAATGAAATACCAACTCACAGGCCTCCCTCAAGGGGTGGCCTGCCATTAGGTTATAAGTCACTGTTGCAAAGAGGTGTGCCATATTTTCACAAGTGGTTAGAAAGAATGGCTTGATGGTGCTCTTGGTGGTACAAGTGGAGAAAACATGGAGATTATATGCCCCATATGTACAAATGCAGATATAAACATAGCTAAATGCTTTGTGCATATTTTCTATTAAAATTATTTGTTTAATTAAGTTGAATGTGTTATTCCTACATTCAAATCCTTAGTTTTTCTTTATTTACATGGAAAAGATGAAAACTATATTTATGCAGACTAGTGCTTCTTAACACTTATAAACTCTAGTTACAGTTCCATCCTCCTCAACCACAAAGCTTACCTTTAGTTGCTAGAAATTCTATTCATTTCTCCATGTGCCTACCCTGCTTTCTGTTATACTGGTTTTTCCAAATCATTGTCAATTCCTAAGAACTACATTTATTTGTCCAGTATCATCTTGAATGCATGACTTAGTTTAGCCAATTTGGTCAATTGAATATAAGTAAGAAAAGAGGTTTGCAACCAGTATCTTTAAATGTTCCTTTTTCTTTCCAGGGGCATGGAAGTGACATGTATAGGATGTATACTTTCAGTCTGGAGCCCTAGAATGAAGGAATGGAGTTCCAGGAGCTGAACCACATTGTATATAAAGTGAAAAAGATATGTTATTGTTTGTTTGGTTTTTTGTTTTGTTTTGTTTTAGGCATGAAAATGAATTTTTTATCACTGCAGCATGATCTTATCTAGGCTGATCTATAAGATCATCAGCTACTGTCACTATCAACTAATTTCTTTTCCATTTAATATTTGTTCTCATATTGATAACATCAGTTGCTGAATTTCATCATCATGATTTGTTTGTTTGTTTTGCCTCCCTAGACTTCTCTTTTTGCTTGTAACACATACTGTCAATTTTATGTATTTCTCATGAATATTTTCAAGCACCTTAACATATTTTATCATCTTGGTTGAATGCTTATGATCAACTAGTTAACTGGCCACTGGTCAGCCTTTATATTGGTACACGTGAGAACCAATATAAATAAATACCTCCATGTTTGGAAAATGTCAGATATCCTTAAGAATTTTAGAATTAATGAATAGTTATTAGAGTCTCTGCTTTTAAGGCATTCTCAAAACATTAGTTTCTATAAATAGAATATTTCTATTATTGAAATAGATAATACACAGAAAATCCAGATGTGGTTAGAAGCTGTAATACAAATGAAAAGAAAAATTGATATTTTCTATGGACTTTTCTCTTTATTTACTAAAACAGATATTTTAATCAGAATCATGATCTCTGCTATCATTTTGTTGCAAATTTCACAGTATAAAAAAAAAGGCTCTGAATAATCCCCAAGCTCTGCTTACTCTGCTGTGTTTATGTGCCTATTTAATCACATTTCAGGTTGACAACTCTTAAAACATCAGTGGATATGGATGCAAACTTCATGAAATATCCCTGAAAATAATACAACCATATTATTTTTATAACCTACAGTATTCATCCTGCAGAGGGGAAATAGCTTCAACATCCTTTCCATTCTGTTCAATTTTCACAAACCTGTGTTATTATGGAAGCCTCTCTCATTTACTCACAGCATTATAAAAACCAAATGCTCAGAATACCTCTGAAAATACTGAATGCAGTCCAGTCAAAGTAGAGGCTTAGGTTTATGACTTAGCATCTGCTCTAAAAAAAAATTGTGAATTTTATAATGACAACAAATGGAGAGAAGATGGATTAGAAATACCACTGGTCTTGGACCCATGTATTTCTAAAGAAATCTTGATACTGGTAGTTTCTGTGTGTGGGATCATTTCTTAGCACACTTAACAATGACATAAATTAGATTTGATGTTAATAACAACCAACTGGAGGTTCTGATTTTGATGATATCCAGGATTCTCTTCTTTCGATGCCTGTAATTTCAGTTTCCCTCCTGTCAACATAGTCCTTCAAAGGACCATATTCTACAAGCCTGTCAGGCTAAACTGTATCTCATATCTTTTACATTTCCTAAGCAAAGCATATCCTATTTCCCAAAATCAGATTGGAATTTCCATTGAATATTTCAAATAATTCATTTATTTTAAAATATTAATGATAGATGACAGATTGTGCCTTCCCAAATTTGTATGGTAAAGTCTTAATTCTCTACTGTAACTGTATTTGGAGATACATACTTTAGATAGGTAATTAAAGTGATGCCATAAGCTGAAGACATTTGCAGTTCTATAAGAGGAAGGAAAAAACTCTCTACAGAAATTCTGGGAGCACATGGGGTGGTGCTTGTCACTTGCAACCCTAAGAAACAAGTCTCAAAATAACCTATATATCCAGTACTTTGTTTCTCCAAAATGAGTAATATATTTTAAGTCACTTTTCAATGGTATTCTGTTATGACAGACCAAGCAGACTAGTAAAATTAACCATTACACTCCATTCTCCAAACGTACAACCTGCTGATTATCATCTATATTTGTCAAGATCTTCTTCAGACATCTGTAAGCCAATGGAATGACATTAATCATAAGAGTAGAATATCAGGCTCAGGATATGCTAATAAAATACAATTAGGGTTAATAGGAAGACAATCAAAAGAAGCAAATATGTAGATAAACATACTACAAACAAGAATAGCTTATAAGAACAAAGAGTTAAAAGCGAAAATACTCTATCTGATGGTCCTGGTGTTCTATTTTGTTGGTATTGTTATTCAGAAAGTCTGGTTACTACTTAAAAGGGGAAAGGAAAGAGTGCTCTAATGTTTTAACTAATTGTTTGAAATAAATACTTTAACTTTTCTTTGCCATGAAGTAGCTCTGAGTAAGAGACATTGAAATAGCTACAAGAGAAAATGTAACTGATTTCATGTAAAAATGAGAGACAAATGTAATATCAAATCTTATACATTGTTTTATAATAAGAATGACATTGATAGAGAAGGAAAGCATACCAAAAATACATTGTGGTGGATTGTTGTGGTGGTTAATTTGTAATGTCAGCTGAACTAAATCAGTGTAGTGCTGCATGTAGATGGCCCACCTGAGGATTATTGCCAGCATAAAAAGGAGACATGGAGAGGAAGAGTTGTTGCTGTTTAGTGCTGCCAGTTCTGCTGTTGCTAGGAGTTGTCCTGAAGGAGCTTGCTGAGCTTCTTGCTTGACTTGAACTTGGCTGTTCTCATCAAGTAAGCTCAGGAGCTTCTTGCACTTTGGGGGAGCTTTGGTCCTTACTTTGAACATTGCTTCCTGGCTCTGGAGGAGAAGATGGTACACTGCTCAATCTCCAGAAGAAGCTTGTCATGCTGGTTTCCTGATATGAACTAAGACATTCTCATTGTCAGAGGAGCTCAGGACCTCAGTGTCACTGAGGAGAGCTGTGGTACTTTTGGAGGGAGCTGCAGTACTTATTTTAAGCATTGCTTCCTGTCTCCAGTGAAGAATCCTCAGCCTGCTGGCACAGATCCTTCATCCTGCTGGCACAGACTTTCTATCTTTTGCCACTGACCTTTGGGCCTTCCCAGTGCAGCTCCATGAAATAGACTTGCATGAGTCATTGTCCTGGGCTCTAGTTCTCCAGTTGAACCCATAGAGGCATTGTCAAGGACTCTAGGCTTTCTTGTAAACTCATGCAGATTATTACCATGGGATCCAGGCCCTCAGTTGGATTTTCTAGGTCTTCAGTGTGTGGACAGATCTCCTGCACTTTCTTTGTATTTGACTTCTTGGGTGATTATTATGAAATAATTCTGTAAATTGTGCATCCTGTATTGTGTTTCTCTCCTTGAAAATCCCTGACTACAACATATATCCTTATATAAAATTTTCAAAATTTATATTTTGTTTCTAAATGAGATACAAGATAGCAAAATTGTTACAAAATAAAAGAAACAACTTTAGTAAGAGTTAGAAAAGCCTAGGTTATAAGTGAAAGAAGATAGGAAAAAATTAGAATGTATTACTTAAGAATTTAAATAGACCAAATGAAATGCAAGAGATTAATATAGTAAGTTATAAAATGTAAAATGTGATAAATAATGTTAAATATATAATATGGAGATACAAATTATGAAATAGACAAAATGACAAAATAAAAAGAAATGAAAACAACAAAGAAATAGGCAAAAAGAAAAAAAAAACCATACAGACAATAGGAATATCTGAAGAAAAATGAAATCAATTATATAAAATAAAGACTAAAATACAACAAATGAGGTATGCAATAAATTTTATTGTCATCAAACCTAATGTCAATGATTTAACCCAAAAGAAAACTGCTCAATAAACTTCTCAAGAATTGAAAAAGTGAGTTACATATTTTTATCTAGAAAAACTGACTTTCTCAACTGGTACATACATGTAATCAAAGGACTTGAAACGCCAAGGCAGGAGAACCATGAATTCAAGGCCAGCCTAGGCTACATAGTGAGACCCTGTCTCAAAAAGAAAACAGAAAACTTGATACAATAAAGGTCACAGATAACTGTTATGACATACAAAACTCAGGGATAAAAAGAAAAAACACTCAGGGAGTGTTGCTGTTTTTTCTTACAAGTTTAGTAAAGGGAAAGTTTCAGACAACCAAAATGACTCAGGAGATGATGACATAAGAATTAGTGATGAATATTAATTAGGTAATTACTTGTACAACGAATTCTAAACAAGAGTTTAAAGGGACACAGAATAATATTTTCAGACTATAAAGGTATAGTACAATAATATCAAAAAATGGTTTGTTGGGGGGGAGAGTATGGGACTGATACGAACAAAAATACTGAGAGTTACTAGAGGATGTGATGGTTAATTTTCTGCTAAATTCCAGTGTAGATAATGTGTGGAAAATGAATATTGTTCTAATTAAATAATTCTCTGTGTCCTTATAATGAGAATTCTAATTCTTTGTGAAAAAGAAAGAAGATTCAAATGGAATACAAGTAGTTAAATTTAAAATACTACAGCACTAAAATTGAAAAAAGGAAGTATAAGCACAAAATAAAAAATATCTTTATCCTTTGCATGTTTTAAGAATACATGAATATCTGGAAAATATTGAGGATTTGGTTACAGACTATCTCAGCAAATCAACTTTCTGAATAAAATGAGTCGTGAAAAGGCTTTGTTTTTCAGTGTAAAAGTTATATTTATACTATAATAGTGTTTATTAAACATAAAATAGCATTATGTCTAGAAAATGTATGTCAGTAAGTTAAAGTACTTTATTGCTAAAAAGTATAAATGATCATCTGAGCCTTTATCCAGTTATAAACTTTTTGCTGGTAGAGCGGGTCTAACTTTGTTCATGGCTGCAGACTGACTAAGGTTGCAGGGTGCTGAAGCTGGGAGTACCTGTAATATTGTTTCTATAATGCAACAGTGAAGTTTGCTACACCAATTGACTCTTTTACAGAAGATTTATCTTACCATATGATACTGCGTGGTGGCATTTCACTCACAGAATGTCTTTCAAAATTAGTCTCTTTTGTCTCAAACCAGAACATCAATTTAGCAACTGAGCTCTTTTAGTGTTCTAAACACTTGTCATTTTAACAGAGTTCATAGAATCTTCACCAGTAGATTTTATCTCAAGAAATCACTTTCTTTACTCAACCATAGGAAAATGTCTTCCCCTCTGTTAATGTTTTATCATGACATTGAATCAATTTGAACACACATATTCAGGCTCTATTTCTAACTATATTTTCTTCCTCATTTCCATCACTTCTGAAGTTCTTTCCACCTCTGAAGTCTTAAATATCTCAAAGTCTCGAAGTCATCCACATGCTTTGGAAGTAACCTCTTTGCTCTAATGTTGATGCTCTGATTTCCTCTCATGAATCACAGATGTATTTAATGACATCTAGAATGGTAAATTCTTTTCTGAAAAATTTCAGTCCACTTTGCCCAGTTACATCAAAGGGATCACTATGATGCTCTAGTTTTATAAAAACTGCACGGTGGCATTTATCAAGAGGAGGAGGAGGAGGGGGTAATACTTAAAAGATGAAATTTTTCCTTGATCCTTGAGTTGCAGAATGATAGTTGTGTAAAAAATATGGAAATAACATTTATTTCTTTGTACATTTCTATCAGAGCTCTTGGTTAACCAAGGTCATAGGTCTCAACAGTGTCCTTAGAATATTCAGCAAACCACATTTTAAGCAAATGCTCTGTCATCGAGGCTCTGTTGTTGCATTTATCAACACAGGCTGAATGATTTCCAATTGCATCAACCTCTAACAATCAAGTCAGTCTATTTTTTGAAGACTTGAAACCAAACACTGACTTTTCTCAAGCTATGAAAATCCTAGATAACATCTCTTAATACAAGAGTATTGTGGTTACATTGAAAATCTGTTGTTTAAAGCAGCCATCATCATCAATACACTTAGTTAAATCTTCTGAGTAATTTACTATTGTATAAATATCAACACTTGCTTTGTCTTGCACTTTTTTGTTTTAGAGCCAACTTCTTTCCATAAGCATCATGAATCTATATCTACTAGCTTCAAAGTCTTCTTCTGGTTCTTCCACATCTTTCTCCGCCTTCATAAAACCTGATTAGAACTTTGCTTTAGGTTAAACTTTGGTTGTAACCTGGTAGAAGAGAATATTCTTACTGATTTCATCATCTGTTTGGATCACTAAAGCTTTTTCCGTATTATCAACAATATGATATTCATTGGGCTAGGACTTTTCTTTTTTTTAAAGAACTGTTCCAGAAAGATGTGGTAGCACATGTTTATAAGCCCAATACTTGGGAAGCTGAGGCAGAAAGATCATGTTTTGAGTCTAGTGGAGTCAGCGTATTCTAAGTAGGAAGACCATGTCAGAAAGAAAAGAAGAAAGAAAATTTTCCTTTGTATTCATAATTTGACTAACTACTTTTCAATAGGCCCCAGCTTTCAACCCATGTTGGCTTCTGACATATCTTTTTCAATCATTTCTAGTGTTTGGTTTAAAATAAAAGATACATAAATCTTGTTTTCATTTAAATATTTAAAGACCATTAGAGGGCTGTTAGCTGGTCTCACTTAAATATTATTGTGTCCCAGGGACTAGGGCAGGTAGAGAAGTAAAAGAGAGGTGGAGAAATGTCTGGCCAGTGGAGCAATTAAGAGTAAATTTATATGTGAAGTTCACCATTTTTTATAACAGATGCAAATAATACATTTTATAACTGATGCAAATAATACAGAAAAATCTGAAATACCATGAGATTACTAAACTGATACAGACTCAAACTGAGCATTTCTAATTCTATTGGAAAGCAAGTGCTTAAAAACTCACTGGTTGCTGGCTTGCTGCAAAAGTTCAATTTGTAAAAATGTAATATCTGCAAAGAGTAATAAAGCACAGTTCAGAAAATGAGGTATGCCTGCATGTTATCATTAACTACAGTCACCAAGCTATACAATAGATCTCTTTCCTGTATAACTGTAATTCTATATTTATTGACTGATGTCTCCTCAAGTCATTCTTTTCCCTAAACACACCAACTCTTCTAACCATCATTCGACTCTCTACCTGTATTAGTACAATTTTTCTCATATATGAGTGAGTTCATATGTACATGTCTGGGGTATGAATTTTTTCAGTTAGCATAATATCCTTCATTTTGTTGAATAAATAAGGTTATATTTCAAAAAGTGTAAAAATAATGGAAAATTGTTCTTACCTCAAAAAGGATAGCTGTATGAGGTAAATTTATTTTTTACATAGCTAAATGTAAGTATTTTAATGTATGCATGCTTTAAAATATTACCTTGTACACAAAATGCATAATATTTTATCTGTCAATGTAAAAAGAAAATATTTATCTTGATTTAAAGATATATAAATGCATAGTATATATACGTGTGCATGTTCCCAGCTTGCCCACTAAACAGCCTCAAAACAATAAACAACTGGAGACACATTCATACTCAGCAACCTAGCTTCATGGCTGTAGTCTTAAAATGCTACTTCTCATCTAAATACTATGACTTCTTAATACAATACTTAAGAGTATATTTGGGGAGAAAATATCCTAGCTGTCTAAAAACACCTTGCTATACTTAACTAGTAAGGAAGCTATTAAAAGTTACGGGATAACATTAATTACTTTAACCATATCAAAAAGAGGCAATTTGAAGAAGCAATCACTGGCCAAAGATAAGATAATTTGTACTTTAGTAAGGATAATACTTGAAATCAACTTAAATCTATCAGTATATTATACAGAATACTGATAATAAGGAAAAATAAAAAAGAATTTATTTTTTATTGTAGGATAACTAAGTGCTAGGTAGGAAGAGTATTCCCTAATAACATTTCAACTAAAATTTAAGCCATACATGACAAAGTCGGATTATCACTAAGCTGCAATTTCTACTAGATTTATTGATCTGCACACTGAGTATCAACAGCTGCTAACTTCACTGGGAAACAGGCAACCATACTGTTATGTTCTTCTCAAAGAAGGCAATACAATTATAGTGCTGTCACAGGAATTATTGGGTCTGCAGTCCTCCACTCAACCAGCTGCACTATCAAAGGGTTCACATTGTCAAAGGAATTGAACTTGAGTCTGATTAAGCCTCAGGATTTACCTGTCAATTTGCAGAACACAGAACTGCATATAAATACTTACCAGAAGTATGAAATTAGCAAAGTCCAGACTTTGTGAAATGCTACATATATGTCAAGTGATTAATTATGTCATAAATTGTAAGGATTATAAAACAGAGATGAAAATTATAGATTAGAAAGATTTTTAAAATACCAAATTAAAAAAAAGAGCAAGCTATAGTGATGCTTGTCTATAATCTCAGCACTCTGGGAAGCTGAGGCAGGAAGATTACAAATTTGAGCACAATCTGGGGTAATTTAGGGATGTAGTGAGACCTTATGTTAAAAATGGGATGGCAGTCTGTTGGAGATGCAGCTCAGTGTGAAGAGTCTAAATTCATTCCCCTGTACCAGCTCTCTTTGGCATCAGATAAATGAAAAGGATGCAGGAAGGCAGCAAGGAGAAGGAGGAAGGAAGGAAGAAAAGGAAGGAAGGAAGGAAGGAAGGAAGGAAGGAAGGAAGGAAGGAAGGAAGGAAGGAAGGAAGGAAAGTAGGACAAAATCTGTAAAGCCACAGGACCTGGAGATATACATTTAGTGAAACAACTAGAACCAAATGGAAGTGATTGTCATTCAAAGTTAAGAGAGGTTACTTTGTGGGAGAACATAGAGATTGGAATTGGGAGTGTATGGTGGCTTCTAAAATAGCCGGCAATGATCTTGATCTGGATGGTTATTTCAAGGATACTACTTATTATTAAATATGCTCAAACCACGTAGTAACATAACAAAAGAAAAGGTGAATTTCCTCTTTAACTTAAAATTTCTCTTCTTTGAATCCCTCTTATTACTTGCAGCACAGTATGTATATCCTGCCAGATAATTTTCTAATCTTTTTCATCTGTAGGAGATAGGTAGCAGACAGATAGACAGACAGAAGTATACAATGTAATCTGCTCTATATATTATATATTACCTTTTGGCCTCTTTCTCACACTGAAGAATGTCTAAGGTATATTTTTGTACTAGACAACTACCCTTGTTCATCCTCAAATACCATTTCAGTTTCTCACTTCTCATTCAATGACTGTATGTTTTTCTGAATAGCCATAAAATCATTAATTTTCTTTAATTAAATGTGTATTTATAAAATATTAATGAAAACATGAGACATAAAGATTATTAATATAATATAGATTCATATTCCTATCATCCAGTTTTTAAAAAGATAAGTTAACATTTTTGAAGTTCTCTATATGCCAAACATTATATTGTTTGTTCTCAAAGTTTCTTGATATATGTTTTCATTACAGATCACTTGATTTATTATAAATATTTATTTCAATGTCTGGATCTCATAATCCCTGTATCCACATCCTTAAGATCCTATATAGAGTCTAATATTTCCATTTGTCAGTGGTTGTTTTCTTGTGTGTTTTTTGAACCTTTTACTATGAGTTCATAATTTTTACATCTTTATTTCTAATAATTCAGTTTGAGCCTTGAGTTAAAGGAATGTTTTGTGTTTCCCAGTGGAAATTTTCCTATGCTTTGATAGATTCCCAGCTAAGTACTAGCCTAAAACTACTTTTCACTGAATATCAACTTGAAGTTGATATTTGAGATTTCTCATGTCTGACTTTACAAGATCCACTTAAGAGTGCATGAGACAAAGCAAAACTCAGTCACAATGCTCAAAAAATTATGCTAAGAGACATTAAAATATGAATTACAGAATTATATATTTTTATGTATAACATTTATACTGCTTTGGGTTTCAGATATAAAATCATTTTTACCATCAAACCTCTCTAGAAAGTCAGTGCCAACAACATTCTGTAGTTTAGGAAACTGAAAGTCAAACAATTTAGCCATCTTCTTCCTGCAGCTTTCCAACTGGTACCTGTTTTTTTTTTTTTTTTTTTACTACTTCCTACAACAGACACTGAGGGTAGAATAACTGTCTTACTTGTAATTGTCACGTTCAGCTGATTTTTCCTTTATCTCCGTAAACGCTGGCTTTGCAAGGCCTGCTGCACATTAGACGTCTTATTATTTTGCTTTCTTTGTTGTCATCTATTGTCCCCATGATCTTTCTCTTGGTCTTTAACTATCTTACTACACAGCTCATTTTCTTGCTAACTCTATTCTTATCCTTATTCTGTGTTGCTTGTTTCTCCATTTTATTGATGTGCCTAATACATTGCCTCTCAAAAATCTCAAATATTTGCACCCCAGTTTGAGCTCTACAAGCTCTCTTTCAAGTCTACAATAGCTTCTTCGCTCCAAAAGTTCTTTGTCCCCACTGAAACATCCAATCCTTTGGCCCTACCTATTTGTCACTGTCATCTGCCTTATCTTTCTTTCTCAATTTCTCTGCTCACTGTAGACTGCATGATTAATCGCGTAAATCACTCCCTTTCAGAGGCCCTCAACTCTACCTTTTTCTAGTGCTTGACTGGCAAAATGCCAGCCCTGATTAATTAAGCTCATCATTCTGCTTACTCTTGTGCAGGCACCTGGAATATCTGAAAATTCCTGGAAACGAAAACAACTATGCGCACTGAAACAAAAACAGCCATAGTCACTAATCTTGAACGCGCATACAGAAGCTCTTAGTATTCTCATTATATTATTCCACTAACCTTACTTGAATGGCTATCAAGTTGACTACTGATTTCTTCTCTCTTTCAAGCATCTTAAATCCTTTCACTCTTTTCAATGATAGTAAAAGGCACTCTATCTTTACTGATAACATTGTAGTTATGTGCAGATAATACTCTCATCTTTTTACTGCTGTATCTTTCAACTTCCATTTATATATACATATTGCTGTTTAGAACAGTGTATGCTTTTGCCAACAAGAAGCAAAATACTAAACTTGAACTTAAAACTACTAAAATTGGATTTCAAATTTGATATTTTAGCATCACATTGAAGAAAACCAGAGATGTGTGACTTCAGGATTGGTTAATCCCAGGACTCAAAAATATTAGAGTGGACGAATTGGAGATGTAGCTCAATTGTAAAATGTTTTCATGGCATGCATAATTTCCTGGGTTCAATTCCCAGCATCGCCAAAAGAAAAAAATATTTAGGGCTCTAAATTTTTTATCTAGAATTTTTTTGTCATAAAAGTTATATATCTCCAATATCATGTCATGCTGTATCAAAATACACAAAGAAAGAGTTTCCTCTTGCATGTATCTCTCTTTTAGTTGAATAAATTCAAATAAATTTCAAAATTTATTTGAAATAGAAATTTTCAAATAAGCTTTCCCATGTACCTTAGCATATCTGTGTCATCACAAATGATAAAGGACATAATTGGTTGTGTTCAGTCTGTTGAAGTAGGTTCATCAATCTTAAGCATATTTTAATATAATTTGAACATGTAAGAAAGATAAATTAACACTATATATATATATTCATATATGTACATGAATGATAGGCAGATATCTTAGACACCTAATATTATATATTACTCTATTATATGTTGCTTTTGTGTATATTTTATCATACTCATTAAAAATCAACACTTCCATCTATGTACTCATGTACGTATTCATCTTGCTTGATGAAGGATTTTACTTTTCAAATAATTTCTACTTCCTTTGTACCAACAACTTTCCCTTTCTAAACAATTATGGCCATGAACCTAAAAAATATGATGCAATGTTTCTTAGCTGAAGTTCTTTCTTTTTACCTTAAGACCACCTCCAATTATGAAATAGAATTTTTTTCAAGATGATGTGTGGAATCACTATTTCCACATTCTTTTTATTCTCCCTAGCCAGATTAAATTATTAGTAATCTAGGTTGCATTTTAAAAACTTTTGTCTAATTAGAGTTATTAAAAATTTTGGTTGATTTTTTTCATAAGTACTTCAGTTATTTTTCCCCAAGTTTCCTCAACTTTTTTTCTGGCTTATACCTTTATTATATTACAGTAGTATCCATTCTTTCAATTAATACTCAACAGAAAAAAAAACAGGACTGGAGATAAAGAACTGAAAACAAGGAAGAGATGTAAAAGCCTCTCGCAGATATCAGCAGTGCTTGGGAAACTGCAGGAAGGCAGGGGACAGAGGAAGACAGACATCTTTGTGTGAGAGCTCGCCACAGCCACTGGCTTTAGAGAAAGGTGCTGTTTCATTAAATCAAGGTAGAATGCCATTTACACTTTGCAGACCTAAACTTGTCTAGTTAAATACAATACTTTGCTCATATACAAATACAAAACAAATGTATATCAAATTTACTGTTCTAAATTGTATTTGCAGAGAGACTAACCAAACATCATGTGTAACTTGCGTACCCATATGGTGAGACAGACTAAAAATGAATTATTTTTATTGTTGTTGTTTTACTACATGTGAGTGGCTTGAGGTTACCCATTTAACCTTTCTGAGCTATGTTTTTATGTCAGTAAAATAAGTATAATGGTCTCTTTAATAGGAAGATAGTGGAGGTTAAATTAATTCAACAATCAGCATATAGCAAGCATATCTGAGTTAGCTATTAGCCATTATTAATTTTGAATTCAGGGAAACTCAGGTTCAAATTCTCTGGAACAATTTAACTGGTGATGAGTTTATGATCAGACTGCAGGTATTTTCATTTCAACCCAACGATCCTTATACTTTTAGCATTCTATTGAATCAAGTGAGTATTACTTAATATGGATTTTAATGTAAAGCCAATTTTGAATTAACTTTTATTTTTCTTGGGACACTGATATTTATCTTTTTTCTGACAATGAGAATTAAAAAACTGATTAGATTTACCTCTGTTCACTGGCTGCTGAGAGACTGAATCAAATTTAAAATGCAATCATAGCAATTATCTATCTTTCACTGCCTTTATCTTCATTGCCTGTATCTATGTCTTATTTGTATTCTACTTTACCCTGGTAATTACTTTTTACATATATTTTCTTATTAGCTATCCTGAATTTCCTAAAAGAATTGCTCACCATAGTTCAACAAATAAATCTCTGCTAATATGTTGTTGGAACTTGCAACATAGAGTAGCCCATGTGAGAAGTAGATAAATTGCAAGTCAAAGCTTACAATTTGGAGCTTCCACTCTTGTGGCTCTTTATTTAGAGCTCATAATTGAAACCACTATTTGTCTTCTCTGTCTGTGATGTCTTAATATATGCAGAACGGTTCTTCCAATTGTCAGTTACACAAGCCTCTTTTTATTTTCAAGGCCTCAGCTGCTCCAGGGGACAACAGTCTTTCTAAGTGCTCACACCAGGGCTCCTGAAAATGAACGCTTGCCATGAAGACCATACATTTCCACATCTCTCTCTTTTAAAGTTGAAAGACGTTATACATGCTGCAAAGTATATTCAGTAAATAATTACTCATGCAAAGTAAGAATTACTGCCTGTGTTTGCATACTTTTAGCCCCAACTCACGTCATACTGTAGATCTTTTCCACCTTTTAAGGGCTCTTTGGGCCGTGTTATAGCTACATCACATCCCTCATGAGGTATCCACTGCTCTGTTTTCTATCAGCATCAGTTAGTTTTGACTGTTCTTGACTTTTTGTAAATGAAATAATATTTGCAGTATAAAGTTTTTATGTTTCTCTGGCTGTTTTTGTCACAACTCATCTGTGAGATTTATCTATGTTTTTTCTTGTATGCCTATTCTGCTTTTTTCTACACAGGTAAATTACTGCATTTTTCAGATACAGTAGGTTATTCTTCTAATTTTGTGTCCTACCTTACTATATGACTATATCTCCTATTATATAAAGAGACAGATATATAGATTCATATAAAGATATATATTCCCCATTTGATGTGTTTTATCCAGTTTTAGATTATTAGCAGTAAAGCCACTTTGAATAATCCCTATTATGTATAAAGTAAGCGAAGATGCAATAACAGGAGCAATTTATTTTTAGTTTTCTTCATTTCTGGGTTTCTTCTGTTAAATTCTACAGTTTTTTACATAACAGAACATGATAAAGACATGGGTCTTAGAAGGAAAAGAGAAAAAACCCAAAATATATAGAACATCAGAGGTATAACAGGAGAACTTCATTTACTATTAGAACACTTATGTATCACAAAACAACATAAAAATTTAGTTTCCTTTTCTAGCCAATATTTAATTTATTTGTTTTGTTCCTGCAACACAACAGAAGAAAAAGATGATAATATTTAGCTGTGGTAATTCCCAATAGATTATTTCCCTCCCTAGTGATAATTTTGCATTTCTTTCCCTTAATATCTTCCCCTTATTTCTTTAATTATCTGAGACAGAGGTAAAGGAGATCCAGTGCTCTTCCAGTGACAATATTATCTAGAACTAACTGACAATTTCTCTGGATACATGCATATTACTTTCTTCATGCACACAGTGTTTCCTTTCTTGTCTTATGTAAATGATGATATCTCATAAGAATGTTGACTTTAAAAGATCTTCCAGGCTTACTTTTCCTTAGAAAATTATCTGAACCATTTTACATACAGGTTTTGTGTTATCTTATTCACTGATGGACTAGCATGTACAAAAATTTCAGAATGGTTTTCCCATTCATCTTTTTTTCATTTTTTATCTATAATGTTTCACTTTCTTATCAACTTTTTACAGAGCTGTGACTTCATGGAGTCATCATTTTATTAAAAATTTTCCGTTACATTACAGTCTGTTGTGAGTCAATGTGATGTAATGTTGCTGCCTTGAATCTGAAAAAGACATACATGGCAAAAATTACGATAACTTTGATGAGACAAGCTGGTTCCCCATGACATTTAGCAAGAAAACAGAGACAGCTCTAACACTACAAGGAACTAGATTCTACAAATAATCCGACTGAGGTTAAAACTAGGTTTTTCTCCCTTGATCAACCCAACTATTTCAGGCATTCAACACCCCAAACAGAAACACATTATGCTGAACTTCTGAGATAATGAATGATAATTGTTTGCTGTGATTTGTTTCTTAGGGAAAGCGGACACAGTTAACCTCCAGAGAATGTATTGAGAATTCTGATGTTACAGGGCTTAAACTGTAGTACACATGGTACAAAAGAAAAATATAGTTGATGTTTAATTTTTTTAAAAAAATTATTTCAATAAAAGACACATTGCTATTAATCCTCTTTAAAATATCATTTTTGGTTGAAATCTACTTAGCTCATTGTTCCTGCCACTTTGTGAAGAAGTTCTAGAAGTCTTCTCTTATAAGGGTCTTTAGTTATGATGTTGTGTCTCCCTTGATGATGCTCTGAAATGATTCAAAGAGTTTATCATTCATAGTCACTTTTACTTTTGGAAAAGCAAGATGTTGCACAATGCCAGATATGGTGGAGAAGGTGAAAATTTTCTGCCTTGTGGAACCAGGAAACTTTAAGCTGAACTCTCCAAAAATTTTCTATAATTTTTCTGGGTTTGATTTTCTTTAGGCTGAAACCAGTATTTATTATATTTTTCACCACAATTTATAAAGACACTCATGAAAGAGGACTTCCAGAACTGCTTTTCAAAGTGGCAGAAATTTTGGGATAAGTGTTCACAGCAGTGTTTTGAGAAGGATTAAGAGCAATGGGTCTTTTCCTGTGATAAAATTGTTTTATTTAAGTAATCATTGTATATTTTAATCACATCACCAATACTTAGACTTGATGGTTATACAGTTTTCTGTGTCTATCAATGAGTGGAATAATTGGAAACAGGAATAAAGGTGTAGGATTAGGAATGGACTTTATCACTGTCATTTGTAGTAACTTTCTTTGAAACTTATATTTTTATCTTTATAACTTTAGATGCTTTTGGACCAGAGTTCCTATTTCTGGCATGGAATAGTGGGACTGTCCACAAAGGAAGGAACATAAATTGTATTTCAGACAATTATATTAATTCACTGGCAAAAAATACTTCATTTTCATAGTGACAAGTACCCTACTGTTTTATGACGATTGAGACATTTATGCCTGAAACCCAGGGGGATTTACTAGGGTGCCCTTTGTTTCTTTCATGCCCAGCATTAGTTATGATTACCCAATTGCCTGAAAAGTGTGCAATAAACATAGTTTTAGATCATGTTATGGTTTAGATCTAAAATGTCCCCAAAATTCCCATATTTTCAGAGATGGAGAAATTAATCCCCTAATAAACTCATGGGTGAATGTGCTGTTAGGGGTGGAGTCTGCTTAGAGATGTTTGACCTGGATTGATTTAGAATGGTGTATTCTTGTTGGCTTCTCTCTTTTTCCTCTTGGTCTTCTGGCTGGCATAAGTGGGAAGCTCTTCTCTTCTATTCTCTTCTCTGCTGTTTTTTTTATCATATGTTTTCTGCCTTGTGGAACCAGTAAACTTTAAGCTGAACTCTCCAAACACTAGTAGTCAACATAAAACCTTTATCCTTCAAGTTACAAGTGTGGAGTATTATATCCCAGTGATAGGAATGTGACTAATACATAAAGCCAATAGCAGTGAATCATGCTATGACTTATTCCTGACCACAGAGCTCAAAGCATGTGAAACTTGTTGTGAGAAGAATTTGGAGACAAGCAAAGAACTGTACTGGAGGAAGACTAGAAAGCTAATTGTCCCTCAGACAAAGAATTTCTGTCTAGAACATACAAAGAACTGAAAAAAAATCAGATCCCCAAAATTCAAAGATGCAATCCAAAAATGGATATCTGAGATGAATACACACTTCCCAGATGAAGAAATACAAATGGAAAGTAAATATACGAAAAAATATTTAACATCACAGGTGGTTCAATAGATGCAAAATTAAATTAAAAAAAAACAAAACACTGAGATTCCATTTCACTCCCAAAAGAATGGTGATCATCAAAAATTCAACCAACAACAAATACTGGAGTGGTGTGGTGAAAAATTAACCCTTCTCTACCATTGGTAGGAACACAGAGTGGTGCAACCACTGTGAAAATCAGTGTGGAGATTCCTCAAAATTTAGGATTGGAGGTCCCGTTTGACA
The DNA here is from genome assembly GCA_004027455.1 of Hydrochoerus hydrochaeris. NCBI lineage: Eukaryota > Metazoa > Chordata > Mammalia > Rodentia > Hydrochaeridae > Hydrochoerus > Hydrochoerus hydrochaeris. Next base: position 230,867 of record PVLA01002723.1, on the reverse strand, counting down.
CAGGTATTTACCTTCTTGTTATCTTTCCAGAAGAATTAAAAGCTTCATACCACAACTATATATGTGCAGCAATGTTTACAGCAGCATAATTCATAATAGCTAAATCCTAGAAACATCTCATCAACTGAGGAATATATAAGAGTTGTAGTGTTTTTAAACAATGGAGTACTACTCAGTCATAAAGATAAACTTGATACTCTTACAGGTAAATGGATAATCCAACTCACATGTGTAAAAATTGTATTGTCTCCCTAGTGAGAAAAACTGAAAGTATAAATATTATCTCAAATGTACAACAGATATTGTGAAGTGGGAACAAATTTTTAAAAAGTTATAAAGAACTAGGATGGGGGAAAGGGAAAATGAAGAAAGGCAAAAGACAGAGAAATGCAAGTTAATTATATTATTAGTGTCTCTTAGTTCATTAAAAAGGAAGGTTTGTGCTTATATATTATATTGATTAGTTACTTTGAGTAACTAGTTTAAAGATAATAATATGCAAAGTATTGACTATTTTTATTGTCCTATTATCTTATTATGAAATTTTGTTTTACTTTTTCTCTATAAAATAAAAAGTATACATATTAAGAGGCTTAATTTTTCATATACATTTGTACCATCTTATTTTTTCCGTATGCTTCCTGTTTTTTAAAGAGAAATATTTGCATTTAACATCATAGTATCTCAGTTAATAAACACTTCTGTTAAAAAACAATCCATTTTGAGCAGAAGCATTAGCAAGATTTTGATTCTCTTCACAAACTCCATTTCTGATAACAAATATAACCATGGTTATCTCCCCAAAATAGTAAAATGAATCAAATTCATAAATCAAGGTAGCATTATTTATGTCTAATGTATTGTGGCTGACAAAAATTAGACCTCTTTTTTGTGTACAAATTTGAAATTATTTTAGGTATTATTATATTTTCAATTTTGCTTTAATGGTTTTTGCTTACAGAAAAATACATTACATGTAGTCAATATATCTTTTTCTGTTTTCATTTCTTTGTATATTTATATACTTTTTTCATGCTGAATTTACTAAAAATAAGTATAATTTTTCTTATCTTTTATTGTATGCATATACTCAAACTTTAATTCACATAAAATAAGTTTGCATTAGATAAAATCATCCCAAATATCTTGTAGCATTATTTGTTGATCATTACAAAACTTGACTATTCAGGAATATGTTTCTATTTTTTTCTTTTTCTTTTCTTCTTTTATTTAAACAGAAAAAAAACAGAAAAAGGGTAGAAATATTACAGAATTTCAAAAAAAAGATGAACAGTAAGAAATCACTAGTTGATAAATTACATATTGTCCTTTTAGAAATAGTTGTTCAAGTTACAAAATTAAAGTATACAAAGTGGACATTCAAACAGTGAGACTGTAAACAGTTCTATTCAACAATCCAGCAAGAAATTAGAAATATGGTTATCAATCCTACATACTTAAATATACATGCAGTTACATCTTTTATAGCATTTCCTATTTCCTCTCTTTTTGGCAATGGTAATTACACATTTTTAAAGAGAGGAAAAAAAGAAAGAAAAAAAGGAAAACAGAAAAAAGGGTAGCAACAATACAGAATGCTAACAGAAAAAAGAAAAAAAAAGAGAAAAAAAACCAGGAAATCACTAGTTGATAAATTACATATTATCATCTTGGATTTGTTGTTCAATTTACAAGATTCAAGGATACATAGTAGACATTCAAACAGTGAGACTGCTCAAACAGTTCTGCTGAAAGATAGAACAAAGATTCAGCAATATGGTCATCTATTTTACACATTCAAACATACATGCAGTTATATCCCTTAGAGCACTTTCTTTTCCTCTCTTTTTTACAATAGCAATTACACATTTTGGGTTTTATTACTCTTATAGCTCTTATCACTTTTTACACTAGAGACACAATGTGATATTTATAAATATGATTCTTATTTATTTCACTAATGAGGATAGTCTCAAGTTGTCTCCATTTACCTATGAAGGCCTCAAGGTCATCCTTTTTTATAGCTCAGTAATATACCATGGTATAAAAATACCACATCTTTTTCATCCACTCTGCAGTTGATGGACATCTTGGTTGTTTCCAAGATTTAGCTATTACAAACTGTGCTGCTGTGAACATGGGTGCACATATATCACTGTGATATAAACTTTTCAGTTCTTCTGGGAAAATACCCAGGAGAAAAATAGCTGGATGGAATGGAGCTTCGAATCCTAGTCTTCTGAGAATTCTCCATACTGATTTCCACACTGGTTGCACATTCCCACCAACAGTGGAGCAGTATTCCTTTTTCCCGCAGTCCCGCCAACATTTGTTATCAGTTGATTTCTTGATGACAGCTATTCTTTCTAGAGTAAGGTGAAGTCTCAGTGTTGTTTTAATTTGCATTTCTCAAATGACTAGTGATGGTGAACATTTCTTCATGTATTTATTTGCCATTTGTATGTCTTCCTCTGAGAACTGTGTTCATCTCAGATGCCCATTTTTGGAGAGGGTCTTTGAATTTGAGAGAGCTTATGTTTTTCAATTCTTTACATGTTCTGGATATAAGTCCTTTGTCTGAGTAGTTACTGGCTAAACTTCTTTACCACTCTGTGGGTTTTCTTTTCACTCTGTTGGCAATTTCTTTTGAAGCACATAAAATTTTCAATAACATGAGATCCCAGTTGGTGATTCTTTGAAGTGTTTCCCGTACAGTCTGCATTTTGTTCATGAGTTCTCTGCCTACCCCTGTATCTCCAAGACTTCTGTCTACCTTGCTTTCCAGTAGATTTAGTGTTTATGTTTTAATATTGAGGTCTTTGATCCATTTAGACTTTAGTTTTGTGCATGGTGATAGGCTTGGATCTAGTTTCAGTCTTCGGCATGTAGAGAGCCAATTTTTCCAACACCATTTATTAAAGAGGCTATCCTTCTTCCAGTGAACATGCTTAGCCCCTTTGTCAAATATCAGGTAGCTGATTGTCTTTGTAGTTTTGCTTGCATCTTCTAATATGTTCCATTGATCTTCAGGTCTATTTTTTTGCCAGTACCATGCTGATTTTATCACTGTGGCTTTATAGTATTGTTTCAAGTCAGGAATTGAGATGCCTCTTGCCTTGCTTTTGTTGCCCAGAATTGCCTTTGCTTTTCTAGGTTTCTTCTGTTTCCAAATGAATTTTAGGTTGTTTTCTCTCTATCTGTGAGGTATGTCAATGTTATTTATATTGGAATTGTGTTAAATCTGTATAACAGTTTGGGGAGTATGGCCATTTTCACAATGGTCGTTCTTCCTAGCCAAAAGAAAGGAATATCCTTTCATTTGTCTAATATCCTCTTCAATCTCCTTTTTCAGCATAGTATGATTTTCAGCATATAGTTCTTTTATATTTTTAGTTAGGTTGATTCCTAAGTATTTCATTTTTTAGATGTTATTATGAAGGGCGGTATTTCCAAAATTTCTCTCTCAGTGAGTTTTTTGTGTACAGGAATGCTATTGATTTTTGAGTATTGACTTTAAATCCAGCTACACTGCTAAACTTGTTTATTACCTCTAGTAGTCTTTTAATGGAGTTTTTTTGGGTCTTCTATATAGAGTATCATGTCATCTGCAAATAGTGATAATTTAACTTCTTCCTTTCCTATCTTTATTCCTTTTATTTCTCTCTCTTGTCTGATTGCCCTGGCTAGAGTTTCCAGAACTATATTGAAAAGGAGTGGTGTTAGTGGACATCCTTTTCTTGTTCCTGATTTTAAAGTGAAAGCTTTCAGTTTTTGTCCATTTAGTATAATGTTGGCTGTTGGTTTTTCATACATGGCCTTTATAAGGTTGAGGTAAACAACATGTATTCCAAGTTTCTGAAGGGTTTTAATCATGAACATGTGTTGGACCTTATTGAAAGCTTTTTCTGCATCTATTGAGATGACCATGTGGCTTTTGTTTTTGGCTCTGTTGATGTGGTGTATTACATTTATTGAATTGCTTATATTAAACCATCCCTGCATTCCTGGAATGAACCCCTCTTGGTCATGATGTATAATCTTCTTGATGATTTGCTGCATTCTATTTGCCAGAATATTATTGAGAATCTTTGCATCAGTGTTCATTAGTGAGATTGGCCTATAGTTCTCTTTCTCTGGTTTTGGTATCAGAGTAGTACTTGCCTCCAGGAATGATTTAGGGAGGATTGCTTTCTTCTCAATTTCATTGAAGAGTTTAACGAGTATTGCCATCAGTTCTTCTCTAAATTTCCCATAGAATTCAGCTGTGAATCCATCAGGACCTGGGCTTTTCTTTGTTGGTAAGTTTTTAATTACATTTTCAATTTTAATAGCTGATATTAGTTGTTCAAAATTGCTATATCTTCTTGGTGGAGCTTTGGTAGTTCATATGTTTCTAGAAATCTGTCCATTTCCTCTGTGTTTTCCACTCCATGTGAGTAGAGATTTTCAAAGTAGGTATTCACGATCTTTTGAATTTCCATGGGATCTGTAGTAATTTCCCCCTTTTCAGTTCTTATTGCATGCATTTTAGTTTTTTCTTTCTCTTTCTTGATAAGGTTAGCTAGGGTTTGTCAATTTTGTTTTTTCTCTCAAAAAACCAGCTTTTTGATTCATTAATTCTTTGTATATTTTTTAGTTTCAATTTCATTGATTTCTGCTCTCATCTTTACAAAGCTCTTCTGTGAGCTTTGTGTTTAGCTTACTCTTCTTTTTCTAAAAGGTTGAGATGGAGCATTACATTGTTTATCTGTGCTCATTCTGTTTTCTTGATATGTCAATTTATTGCTTTATATTTCCCTCTTAAGACTGCTTTTATTACATTCCACAGATTACAATATGTTGTTTCCATAGTTTCATTAAATTGTAGGATTTGCTTTTTTTTTTCTTTAATTTCATCTGTAGCCCACTGGTTGCTCAAAGGTTATTATTTAGTTTCCATGTATTTATGCAGGTTTTGCCATTAATTTCCAATTTCAATGTGCTATGGTCCTATTATGCATAGGATGATTTCAATGCCTTTGCATTTACTTGAGAATGTTTTATGGGATAATATATGGTCTATTTTGGAGAATGTCCAGTGCGCAGCTGAGAAAAATGTGTATTCTGATGTGGTTGGGTAGAACACTCTGTAAACATCTACTAAGTCCAATTGCTCACAAGTATGATTCAGTTCTGTTATTTCTTTGATGATTTTTTGTCTAGTTGATCTATCTCTTTGTGACAATGGGCTGTTAAGATCCCCTGTTATAATTTTGTTCTTGTGTATTTGGTTTTTAATGTCCATTTGTATCTGTCATATATAGTTGGGTGCTCCTGTAATTGGTGCATATATGTTTATAATTATTACTTCTCCCTCTTGAATTTTTCCACTAAGGAGTACATAGTGACCTTCTTTATCTCTTTTAATTGTTTTAGGTTTGAAGTTCATTTTGTCTGCAAATAGAATAGTTACCCCTGCCTTTTTCTGGGTTCCTGTTGCATGGAATATTGTTTTCTATCCTTTGACTTTTACTCTATGAGTTTCCTTTTGGGGCAGATGTGTTTCTTGTATACAGCATATTATGGAATCATGTTTCTCGATCCATTCTGTCAATCTATTTCTTTTCTTAGGTGAATTGAGGCCATTTGCATTTATGGATATCACTGATATGTACTGGCTCTACTTTGCCATGATATGTTCCAGTTGTTTGCGTTCTGCTTTTCCCTTTATTTAATTGCTTGTCCTACCTGGTGGTTTCTTTCTGTTGTTGTTCTGGGGATTGTGGTAATTTTTATCTCTGTCTAATATGTCTTTTAGTATTCTTTCTAAGGTTTGTTTGGTGGACGTGAATTTCTTTAGTTGTTCTCTGTCATGGAAGTGTCTTGTTTCTCCATTAAATTTGAATGAAAGTTTTGGTAGTTAGATCAGTCTGGTCAAAAGATGTTTTCTTTCAGAAGAAAGAAGAGCTTGAAATACCTCACACCAAGCTCTTCTTGACTTGAAGATTTGTGCTGAAAACTCTGCTTTGATTCTGATGGTTTTTCCTTTGGTAGGTGAGTTGTATCTTTTCTCTAGCAGCTTTTAGTGTTCTGTTTTTATGCTGTATATCTGAGATCTTAATTATTAATGTTATCTCTTTCTGTGGTGCTAGTGCTAGGACTTTGCCTATTACTACTAACTGATAGGCACTCAGCATCAAGCTCTGACACTAGGAAATAATAAGGGGAGATTGTAAATCAAGGAGAGGGTCAGGGTACTTGCTTCTTGTTACCCACTTTTCTGTTCTTCATGTATTCTGTCCTGTTTGCCTTGCTCCTGTGCCTTTCTAGCAACACTTTCTCCTTTGGTAACAGCAACTTCTTCTTGTAGAAACAACAGCATACATTTTGCAAATTTTTGGATTTGTACAGAATCAACTTCATCACAGTTCCTGGGAAACCCAGCAGAGATTGCCATTCTTCCCTCTTTGGAGATGTAACTTTCACCTAGTATGAGGTCTTCTCTTAGTCTAGTTTGTGTTATTATCACAAAGTATCTAGTATGAAGAGATTTATAAAAGGAAAGTTGATTTCACACATTTCTGAAGGCATTACTAAGATTAAGGAACCCAAGCCTGACTGACAGGCGCTCTCTCTGCTTCCAAGAGGATGCCTTAATGCTGAATCTTCCAGAGGGGATAGGTGTGATGCACAAGGCAAAGTATGGGAAAGCAAAAAGGGAAAGTAAGTTTTCTATCAAGTCCTTTTATAAAGGTTCTTATCCTATCAATGTGAGAAAAGCCTGCATGATCCAATCACCTCTAAAAGCCCCACCTTTAAACACAGGCAACACCTACATTTTAGAGAGGTCACATCTGATCCATAATGGTTTTCCTTCTCCAACTTCAAAGTAAACATATCCAACTTTCCCCTTCATTTCCTCAGTACTATGGGGGGTAACTGCTTTTGCTATGGCTATTTCTGTGATTCTATAAAGTTCTCTTTTTATGTTTTTATTCACTTAGTAAGCAGTTTATGTTTCTGTGCTCTAGTTGAGTTCATTTTGTTTTCCTGATCAGACTCTGATTAGAATAAATATAACACTTCTCTATACTATTGATTTCTAAGTTTTCTAATAGAGTTCTGTGTTATATTTTTAATTAATTATGAAATAGTTCATATTTTGTTATTTGCATACATGAAGATGGCTTTCTGATATATTTTCTAGCTGTCATAATGAAAAGCTTTCCATTTCAATTTCAATTTTAAGTACTTATGTTCTCTGAAGTTAATAAAAGAACTACATATATAGGGTCTAAGAGAATTGGACATGTTTGTAGTACAGTGTATATGTAAAGACCTATGATACTAGCATACTGAATTTATCCATCCTGTCAATGAGTGAATAATTTGTCCAGGTGAATTTCTGTGTCTCAATAGCCATGCACTGGAAAAAAAATCAAGTAAGGCATAGTGGAGACTAGTAAAGACAGGAAAGATCATTGAAGGCATTATGATAAATGCCAATTATTTCTAAGAGAAATATTCACCATGAATTATGAAGGTTATTGTTAATATGATCCTTTCAGGCACAAAAATATCATATTTTAAAGCATGAAACTCTTGATTGGTCAATTTTGCCATGATTAAAACAAATATAAAATAAATTCAGTTATCATGGGAGTTAAGTTATTCAGAGACTCAGGCATGCCGTTGTGAAAGAGCTTTAGTGTGACTAAAATGCTTATCTGAGGAGTATAATTAACTTTAAGTAAAATTTACAGATTTTAGTTATGAAATAGCACAACTGTTTGCTAACAGATTTCAGAGAAAATAAACAGTGATAGTATGTTGTAACTCTTCACTTTATCCAAAGCTACAGAAAATTAAATTAAAATACACATAAAAACTTAGATTAGGCAAAAGGAGAGCTTGTATTACAGGTTTCATTTTGTGATGCATTTTGGGTACCTACCTTTGCTCTTCCTTAAATGACAGGCAGACTTCTGTAAACTATCATATACTACTAAATTTTAGGCTCCGTGGACTAAATAGTCTTTGTACCAAAGGCAGAATGAACTAAAAAAGAGTCACAAAAAGAAGTGTAAAAGTGGGAATGGCTATGTTCCGACAAAATTTTATTTATAAAATGAAGCAATTGGCTGGATTTGGGTTGTAGGCTATAGCTTGCCAACCTTACCCTAAAGGTTTAGAAACAGAGACTATAAAATCAGCTTTCCAGGGAGTTACATTTTGGCAATTCTCCAAATATGATGGAGGCTCAGGGTTTCTGTTTTCTCAATCTGTGCATTTCTCTTGGTCTCCTTCTCAGCATACTCCTGGTCAGTTTCACCTACCAGTCTTTAGAATTAACACTTTGAAAGGAGTATTATAATGTCTTAACAATGTTACTAACTAAAGTTGTAACTTCTGAAATATTCCCTTTGTGATTTAAATAATTTTTATTATATTAAATACATTAATATATTAGTGCACCTGTCATCACACTGCCTATAATTGAAATTGTATCACCTGTAGTTCCTGTTAGGTGGGCACATTTTGTTCTGTCCTAAAATCCCACTCAGCTCCAGAATCAGGTAAGTGTGCTTTTAGGGAAATCCAACAGCAGGTCTACCACTGTGCTAATATGTGACAAGATTTGAAAAATGTGAAGGTACCAGAGGCCAGGCAGAAAATGTAAAAGACTGAAGGATACCAGACTAAAAAGTGTAGATGTTTCTGTTTTCAGTACGACTTTTCTTTAGCTAGCTAATGCATCAAACATCATAGATTGGCAGCACAGAACACTATAGATTATCAGTTGTTTGCCCTAATGATAGTCACACAGAGAACTAATAATATTCTATAATGTTCTGTGCTCTTTTATATGTTAGGTATATTAAATGCATTTTTGAGCTACAATATAGTCAGCTTATAATGGACATATTGGGACATAACCTTATTGTAAACTAAGGTGCATCTGAAACTCATTTCCTGCTTCTTATCTTCTAAAATAAGCCAGTGTACAAAGACATAGCTAAAAGGCAAAAGAATCTCAGTCTTAGTATGGGACACCATTGGGAGAGCTGTTCATTAGGAAAGCACAATTTCTGTCTAGGAGACTGAAGGTAATATCAAGTAATTGTTACCATTAGAAGATGCTTAGTGTTACTAGAATTTTTTTGGTTTTTTTGTTGTGCATTTTTTCCAAAGGATGGCAGAAATTAAACTTGTTATTATTATCATTCCTGTTTTTGGTAAATTTTTTCCACATTTTTTAGTATTAGAAGTAATTTTAATTTTTTAAAAACTCCATAGAAGGTAAACAGTATGCATGCTTCAAACATACCTGAAGGCTTAGAAAATCATTGAGCCACCAGTCACAACTTCTATAGTAGACATAAATTTTTTCTTTGTAGAATTTAAATGTGGTGACATAAATGGGCAACACTAAGCTTGTACAACAGGTAAAATAGGAGGAAAGGAAACAGACTAAAAATCAGAGTTGGAGCTCTGGCAAAGGAAGTCATCTGTATGTAGAACGCAGCTCATATAAAGTAAATATTAGTTTTTTAACTTGAATAAATAAATCTTCAAGTTAAATATTTGAGCTACTGTAAAGTATGAGTAAGCAGTGTCAGGCACTAATTGCCATTAAGTCAACTGAGACAAGAACATAACGAAAAGGCACAGAAAGATAGGAACATAAAAGTGTGCTTTTAGAATAATAAATAATAATCTTCTAGGTAACTCCCAATAATAATAATCTTAATAATCTTCTAGGTAGCTCCCAAGTCAGTCAAATTGATAATCATGATCAACCATCACACAGTTGGTTAATCATATTTTAGGGTTCCAAAAAAGCCTTGTGTGTACTAGAGATACAGTTTCAAAACCTAAGAGTGTCTCACCATTGAATAATGCATATTGTTATTAAAAATTAATTTAAAGTTATAGAGATTTTTACCTCACAGGCTCGGGTGCAATCTTTAGTATAATTGATATTTTGAGTACTTAGAAAATTACAATACTTTAAATATAAATTCAAAATCAACTGTTGGATTTATAGAAAACTGGTTTCCTTTAGATTTTAATGGAGCCCACTTATGTTCTGAGATTTGACCACTCAAAAGTTGAATATCAGATTAATCTGCTCTAAGTTCCTATGTCTGTCTTATCCCCTTCAAAAAAATGCTGGATCAACTTAGCAATAGAATTCAGTTTGCCTTAAAGTGCTTATATAATACAAAGCCATATATTTCATATTGTCCACTGAACTGTGGTTAAAATAAAATGCTTTTAGGAAAATTTAATCCTAGACTTTCATTTCTGGTTGGCAAGTTACCTAAAATATATGTAGATGAGATATGCAATTTTAGTTATAGCTTAAAAATACAAAGGCAGTGAAACTGAACTAACACACAAAGGATTTATTTATGTGATGAGGAAAATTGTTTTTATTACATATATTTAAAATATGCAATCTGATGTTTGATATATTGTACATATACATTGTGAAACAATTACTAGAATCAAGCTAACATATTTGTTAAGAGAGTAGATCTTAAGATTTTACAAAAACGTTAGCTATGGTAGGTGCTGCATCTGTTAGATAAATTTTCCTATAGTGAACATTATTTTTTTGTAAGCCTTAACATCGACTGTTTTAGCAATTTCAAGTATACAGGGCATTAACTATTGTCAGCATACTGTACATTAGATCTCTGCTGCAACACATGCATTTTATTACTGAAAGTTGGTATCCCTTGGCGGAATTTCTGTCATTTTCCCCACCCTACCAAGCCATAGTAATTCCACTCTATTTCTTGGTTGTATGTGGAATAGTTTTGACATTTCACATGTGAGATAATGGAGTATTTTTTCTATATCTGGTTTATGTTGTTTAGTGTGATGTCCTCCATGTTTATTCAAATCAATGTAGAATACATTACTTCCTTCTTTTCAAAGACTGAACAATGTTCTATTGTATATAAGTGGCCAATACATGCATGAAAAATGCTCAACATCTCTGATCATATACAAATTAAAATGATAATAAGATTCCATTTATTCCAGAAAAAATGGTCATTGTGAAGAAATCAAATAATAACAAATTCTGGAGTGGATCCATAGAAAAAGGACTTCTAGTTCAGTAATGTAAACTAATACAACCATTATGGAGATCAGCACAGATATTCCTCAAAAAACTAAAATTAGAAATTACATTTGATCCAACTATTTCTCTTCCAAGCACCTTCTTGAAAGATTTAAAGACAATATGTTACACAACATGTGCATAGTCCTGTTCATAACAGTGCAGGTTGTAATAGCTACTTTTGGAAATCTGTGTGTCCATCAACAAATGAATACATAGAGAGTGACATTTATACATAACAGAGTACAATCCTGCCATACAGAAGTATAAAATTTAGTCATTTATAGTAAAATGAATTCATCTTGAGACCTTAATGTTAAATGAACCTACTGACAAATAAAATATGATTTCTTTTATATGAAAAACCAAAAACATAATCAAAGAGCAAAATGAAAGGTTGACAATATGAAAGAGATCTTTCAATGAGATCAAGAGATGGAGAAAAGCAGTAGGGAAGAGCAGGGAAGACAAAGGAAATAAAAATTAATGCATGTTATGTATATTTACCAATTCCCTGGGAAGAATATAATTATTATGTACAACAAGCATGTACTAATAAGATAATAAAAACTGTGATAAGTATTCACCCATCCTTGACACTCAGTTGATTTCATGTAAATAAAGCTACAATGTATGTAGCAGCACAAATATGTCTTTGAAATAGATCTATTTCTTTTAGATGTATACCAAGAAACATAATTGCTGAATCATATGACAGTTATAATTTTAGTTTTTTTGAAGCAGATACAGCTTATTTTCCAAAATGACTGTGCTAAATAACAATCCTAATAGAACAAAAGATTTGTTTTTCTCCACATATTCACCAATACTTCCCATTGTAGTCATTTAAACTAGCATAAGGTGAGATTTAAGTTTATCTTGTAATTTCTTGATTGGTGATGTTGAACACTTTTCATTGATCAGTTAGCTATTTGCATGTCTTCTTTAGGGAGAAAAATGTCTGTACAGATCTATTTCCCACTTTTTAATTGGGTTGTTTGTTTCTTTGCTGATGACTTGTATGATTTCCCAATATTTTTTTAATGGTAAAATATAGTTTGTAAATATTTTTTCTCACTGTGTAGGTTGATTTTTCATTTTCTTGACTGTATCCCTGCTGTGCAGAAACATTTTGGTTTGATATACTGGAGACCCTGCAATGGACTCCAATCTCCTGCCAAGTGTTAGGGTCCATAGCAGGAAGAAAGAGCAAGAGGCACAACAGTGGTACAGCAAGGATTCACAGGGGACAAAAGACACGAGGCAGCCAGAACTTTGATATTTACTGATCATTGGGAAAAATGGCTGCTGGATGCTCTAGACAAGTGCCAAGGCAGACAAGGCTTGTAACAGAACAAAACACTCTTGTGAAAGAGGTGGAATAGCCGGATTTAGGTTATGGTTAACAAGTAACCTGGCTTATAGCAAGTTCTGTGAAGGAATTTTCCTCTGGAGTCATACAGACCTCATTGGAGTTATTATCACATATCTTAGCCTCATGTATCACGTCTAGCCTGTCTGAGTTCAACCATGGCTATTGGTGACCAACGGTCTAGTCTTAATACTAGCCACCTGCTTTTGTGAAGATGCATATGCAGCCCTGGCCAGACTCCCTAATTAAACTGAGAGCCAATTTAGGGAAGTCACCTCTGTATGCTCTCAAGTAAGCATAATCACAGGGTTCTGGGAAGGGCGATGTGGTAGTCTTTCACAGAAAGAACCACTTGTTTATTTTTGCATTTGTTGTTACTTTGGAGATTTTATCCAAAACTTTTATGTGCAGACCAACAATATATCTCCTGTATACCCTTCTAAGACGTGCAGTTTTGGACTTTATGTTTAAGGCTTTCATCTATTTGATTTAACTTCTGTGTGTACTGTAATAAAAAGATGTAATATCATGCTTTATTTGTATATCCTGTTTTCCTAACATTGTTTATTGAATAGAGTAGTCTCTTGTCATTATATGTCTTTGGTATCCTCTTTAAAAAAAGTTGACTACATTTGTGCAATATTATTTAAAGACCCTCTCTTGGTTCTGCTGGTTTATTTTAGATGTTTTGATTACTATAGTTTTATAATATGTTTTCAAATCAGGTAGTATAATAATATTTAACCCTTTTGCCAAAGATGTCTTTGAGTACTCAGTATTTTATAGTTACATCTGAATATTGGCTTATGTTTACTATTTTTGTAAAAATATCATTGTCAGGCGGATAAACATCAAATTAACTCCATAGATCACTTTAGGTAATATGGGAATTTTTACACTCTCTACTCTTGTATGTAGAAACATAAGATATATTTTAATTTATTTGTATCTTCTGCTTCTTTTAACATTGCTTGATAATTTTAGAGTATAGCTCTTTTACTTCCTTGGTTACATATATTCTTAAACAGCTTATTCATTTTGATAGCTGTTTTTTAAATAGGAACAGATTTTTTTATTTTGAATTTATAGTCTGGAACTTTAAGGTGTTCTTTATTAGTTCTAATGATATTTGGTCAAGACAGGAAATATTTATGTATAAACAACCATATCAATAAAGACAATATTTTACTGTGTCTGAGATGATTTTTCTTCCTTTAAATTTGAAGTTTTTTTAAAATGTCTTTTTATTGTCTAATTGCTCTCCCTAGGATTTTAGCACTATGATGAATAGAAGTGATATGGGTGGGCATTTTTGTCTTGTCTTTGTCCTTAGAGGAAAATCTTTCAGCTTTTTACCAATGATTGTGATATTATCTGTGGACTTGTCAAATACTACTTTTATTGCATTTATTCTTTCTGTACCCAATTCATTGAAAATTTTTATTATGAACAGTGTTACATTTTCTCAAATGATGTTCCTGTTTTTATCATGGTGACAATAGGATTTTTCTTTTTCAGTATGTTAACATGATGTATGATGCAAAGAAAGTATTAATTGCAAATTATGTAAGTTATTTCATGGTAACATGAATTTTAAATTTATGTATCTAAGAGATTACTCTTAATTTGTAACTTCAATAGACACTAACTTTTTTTTTGTACTTATTTTGGAGTTTATGTTTTTTATTTTTTCATCACTCATAAAATTAGAGACCAGAAAAATCTATCCTCATGTTCAATGGACTTTTCTACTCTGCACTGCAACAAAGCCATTTGTACTTTTTATTTAAATGCTTACAACTTTGAAATAGACAATAAGTAGAATTCTGTTTCTTAAACTAGTAAGTGTATGACCACAGTCATGAAAAATAAGCCTTATAAATAACTATATTTTGCCAACAGAAGCTGACTTAGTAATTTAGAACATTTCTTTTGAAGAGTCATAGAATAAGAGATGGTTGAAAGTACTGCTAGATAACGATATTGATTTTCTTTCTTCTTTTTAAAGAGAGTAAAACAAAACAAAGCAAAGCAAATCAGAACAAAGCAGATCAGAGCAAAACAATGAAAATAACACAGGATTTCAGAATATGACAACAGGAAATCAACAATGACTACCACAATATCTCTCGTTTTCTTTAAAATAGTTGTCCATACCTTCATACACAATACATTAATACCAATCAAAATAGTATAAAAGCAATCCACACAAAAGAATGACAGTCTTACAGGCCTTCATTATTGATTTCCAGGTGTCTGGATTTGAAGGCCCATATATTGATTTTTCTTTATTGCTAAATAATGTTGGTATATTGTAGCTATTACATATTAACCTATATTTTTCTATGTAAATTTACTCCCATATGTTAAATTACTTTACAAATAGAAAAATAAATAAACTAAAAAATGTTTATATAAACTCCATTGCCAATAGCACTTCATTGAATACTTTTGAACATTTTTTTCTTTGAATTTTGAAAAAAACTTCAGTGTTATGTTATTATAATCCTAAAATGTTTATGTTTATGTAAATTCCTTTAAATTAAAATTAATTAATTTTAAACAAATAAGTAAATAAAATAAATTAATTAAAAACAAAGGCAGTTAATATATGACATTAAACATGAGTGACTGATCTTATGACTAACAAATCAAGATATTCTGTCATATGTGCAGCAATCAGTTCTTAGCAGCAATAATCTAGTCAATATACTGAGAAGAGAAACATGAGTCATTAAGTTCTGAGCTCCCCATTAAGGGCATGGTTTCTGTGTGCAATAGGATCTTAGCAGAAAAGAAAAAAAAAAGATGGCTTGTGCAATTGGGTAATTTGAGGAATTCTTAATAAAGGGCAAAGCATAGGTAAAATACACAGAATGGTGTGATATCCTGAGGCTTATAATGGCAGCTTTTAACAGCTGCCTGGTGAAAATTACCTGGCGGAAACTATAACCTTAAGCAAAATACAGAGTCAACCCAGAATGACCCTGGAGGGAAGCAGTAGGGAGACTGTGCACCCTGGCTGCACTCTTCTGCTTCCCTCTAATTTTCTGCTATTGTTGTTCATTTGATGAACTCAGCTAGATAACTTTTAGAATACAGAGAAGGATGCAGAATGTTTGAGAGTGCAAGAGGAGATATGTTGAAAATTTTCAGCACATATGCTAATCTAGTATGAGTCTTTTTTCTCATTTAACTTTGGCAAGTTGCTGTGACACTCTAACTCTGAGGTTTCCTATCTTTTAAGTAAGATATTTTTGAAATCTAAACTGTCATAATTCTCTGAAAACAACCTGGGAATCAGGAGGCCAAAATTTGCAAAAATATTTTTTAATGTGGCATGGTTTGAAACAATTTTAAGATTTACTTGAAATGATTCCTAATTTTGAGATGGATTTATAACTTCAATTGTAGCTCTTAGCAATGAACTTTAGCTTTTAATATTCTTCAGTAACAGTGTTAGCTACTTAATCCTTCCTCTTCTATAGTAGAAGTCTTTGGAATTTCATATCATTCTTCACTATAATTCATCTTGTTTTAGTGTAAAAACTATCTTCCCTTTTTAAAAATATTTTAACATTCAACTTAAAATCATTCATTACTACATAATTTTAAAACAAAAGTCAGCATAATTTTATTTTATTCCAAGGTATTTTTATTTAGCATAAGAAATTCTTAAAGAATATGAATGAATACTGATTGAACACTTTGGTTCAAACTAACTTTTAGGTGGGCATTTTACAAACATTATTTCATTTAAACTTGCAGAATGTTTATGATACATAATCTGATTTATCAGAAAAGTAAACTGAAGCATAAAGATATTAAATCCTTCATCACATAGGATGCAAGCATGCCATATTTGAGCACATACTCATCTCATCCCAAGGCCGAAATGCTTCCCTACCAAGTGATGCTTGTATTGCTACTCTTCCCTTTAACAATTTTAATTCTGTATCATTTGCTATGTTGTAAGAAAAGCATCCTAACTTCTGTGTTATGGTGGGATCTCAAACATGAGGCATAACAGTTGAAAGTTGACAACAAAAGGGCCTTGCTTATTAAGTACTTTGTGTCCTGTCTATTATGGTGTTTTCTTGAGATTGGAAAGTGCAAGTCAATATTCACAACAAAGTACATGGGATACTTTCATATCACTGGTTTAATTGTTGGTGTATTTCAGAGTTTTAGCTTGTTGATCTAAAGCAATACAAATAAGGCAAGTACTAAGATTCTACATGGAGAAACTTCCTATATGAAAGAAAGTACAAAGGCTGTAGGGAAAGAGGGTGTAAGGAGGAGAAGAATTCTGTTTCCCATAATGGTAAAATAGGTGTTGCAGTAAGATTTTGCTACCCCGCAAAACTACAAAAGTTAACATTTTCTGAAATATCAGATAACTAGCATTGTAACCAGAATTTGAAGGAAGAGAAGTAAACCAAAATAAGTTGACATTCTTCATCCCTCTCCCTTTTAAATTTATTTGCCAATTTATGTTCTACTTTATGTTCTATTGTGGAAGCCAAGAAGTTGAACAGAAAGGACACTTGACAGATAAGAATTTGAGCAGAATTTTTGACAGTCACAGAACAATGAGAAAAATATTGGAGAGTAGAGTATGAAAGGACAGAGGTCTTGGATAATTCCCAGGATGTACACTGTGAAACACAAAATTGTCACAACCTGAAAGGAAGGGTGGACTGCAAATACGCCAACCCTCAAAAAGGGCCAAAAGACAATTTCAGACCACTTAAATTTCAAACTGGATGAAGGTCATCTTTTCCTACTCACATGGCTGCCATGAAGCAAAAATATGTCCTTTTTTCTGGCAATAAATTTCATCAATTAGAGCCTCAGTTAATCTTTCTTTTTTTAATATTTGAGGGTTGGAGTACAATAAAAAATAAAATCAATCATGACAAAGGAAGGGCAAATAGCAACACCAATAAAGTCAAAAGAGAATTGGAAAATCAAACAGACCCAAAAGTTACTCATACACTGGAATAATTGGTTATACATAAACTTCAAAATAACTGGTATTAGTATATCACACTCATAAGCATTTAACACTTATATTCCAAATAACAAATAAACTGATAAATCAATAGGAAATCATACTGGGGAATAGACAGAGGAAAAGATGGAAAATATATAAAAAGAGATGAAGAAACATAATTAAAAAGATAAAGCAAAGCTATTTTAAAGGTCCTAGAAGATAAGAGAGAGAATAAAAAAGGAATATTCAAACACACAGCATTGAACATTTTCTGAAACTCATAATAGATATCAAGCCAGAAATTCAAGAATTTCTTTGAAACTTAAGCTGGATAAATTAAAGTACCATACTTCTGTATATCACTTTCAACCTGCTACAAAATAATGTGTTTTGAAAATATTCAGGAACATTCAGATGTATTAATCAACTTTCCATTGCTAAAATACCTGAGATTGGATAGTTATAAAGCAAATAGATTTATTTAACTTATCGTGTTTGAGAATTAAAGTCTAAACAGCATAGTGCTAGATCTGGCAGAAGTCCCATCTCTGGCTCTGTCATCTCATGGTAGATGGTGCTATGGGAGAAGCATGTACCAGAGGGGTAGGTCGCATTAAAAGATAGCATACCAGAGCATGAGAGAAGACAGTCTTGTAATCTCTGACTAGATCCTATCTCTCAAAGGTCTCATCAACTTTTGATATCATCAGACTGAGGACTATGGTCCCAACACATGAACCCTTGAGGGACACATACAAACATGCAAACCACAGAAGCAGAAATAGAAGGAAAAGAAACAAAAACTATATGGAATAAAAGAAAACAAAAAGCAAGATGGTAGATTTAAACCCATATCAATGTTCATATTAAATGTCAGGATCTAAAGGTAACTATTTCTGCATTGTATAAAATACACAACTAAAATTCACTATATAGTGCATATAAGAAAGTTTTAAAATGTATACTATGTTAATAGTTAACAAAAAAGCAACAGTGATTATATCAGTGTTTGATAAAGTAGGTTACTTAGTCAACAAGGATAAGTTTTATTTTATACCAAAGATGTCAATTCATCAAAAGACAAGTATTACTGCTTTAAAATATATATGCACCAATTGCAGAGATTTGAAATGTCTGAAACTGCATGGTACTGAAATGAGAAATGGACCAATTCAAAAATAGAGATTTCAGCAGTGTTCTATCAGAGAATGAATACATGGAAAATTGGTAAATATGTGAACCAGTTGAACACTATCTATCAGTATGATATAATACAGATGTTAAGTGATATGAACAAAAGAAAACAATAGCAATTTCTTAAAACTTCAAATATACAACAACTATGTAACCCAACCACTTAATGCATAAATATTTAGTCAGAGAAATGAAAAATATATCCTCATAAAGACCGGCACACAAATTTTCATAGCACCTTTATTTGTAATAGACAAAAATTGGTAATAACACAATATGTAGCAGTAGATGGATGCAAATAGGTAGAGATAGATAGATACATAGATAAAAAGAATGCTCTTCAGAAATGAAAAAGATCTATTGATACATTTAACATCATGAATGACTCCCAAAATAATGATTCTGTGTGAAACAATTTACATATAAATATAGTATGATTTATTTATATAAAACTGTAGAAAACATAACTCGCCATGATTGACAGAAGAAATAATAATAATTTCCTAAGAAAGAAATATGGTTGATAAGGTCATAAGGGACAGAGTAAAAAAATACATGAGAAAATTTTGTGAGGTGATGGATATACTCATTATTCATTGTGGTGATAGTTTCAAGAGTATATACATATGCAAAATTCATTAATTAATATGCCTTCTATTAATTGCACTAACACAAAATTATGACATGTAAGTATTGAAAAGAAATACAATTGTGATTATTGCTAATAACATAATCAATAACCTAGAAAACTCAAAATAAGATGAACAAGAACAACTGTTTTGCTAGATGCAAAGTTACTGAGTGCAGCTATCAATGCATAAAAACATAATTTATTTCTAAATACCAGAAACAGCTACAAAATTAAGCATAAAATAGTTTATATTACCAAATAGAATCAAATTTCTCAGAATATAATAAAAATGCACAAATTTTTACAAAAGCAATACAAATATAATTGAAAGAAAGCCAAGGGATAATAAATATAAAGGTGTATCAAGAAGTCAATATTTTTAAAGATATCAGTTCTTTACAAGGTAACTTATAGTTTCAATATTACTCAAAAAAAGCCAATATATTTTTGAGGAAAAGTAGCACAGTGATTCTGAAATGAATGCAGATATGCAAAGTCAAGAATAATAGTTCAACTTTGGAAAAGGAGGACACCTACTGAAAAACTTTGATTAAAAAATGAAAACATTATCATGCTACAGTAATTTTGACAATGTGATGTTGCTGCAGAAAAAAAAAAAAAGGTCATGGAATGGTATAGATTCCAGAAACAGAGTCACATGTTTATACACTAGATTCACAACAGGTTGGGAATGTAGCACAGTGGGAAATAGGTTATTTTCATAATATGGTTGCTGAGTCAATTAAATCTCCATGTTGAAAGAGTTAATCCTGAGAAACAACATATATGGAAATAATTCTAACATATTTCACACTCTAATCAAAGTCAAATATCTAATGCTTCAATAAATTAATACAAGACAATATCGTCAAAACATGGGGATGTGGAAAATGTGCTTAAAAGGGCATCTAATGTATTAAACATAAGAAAGTTTGAGATCTTTTATAACTCAATAATAAAAGAAAAATAGCCTGATTTTAAAATGGGCAAAGGGAAAAATAGACATTGGGCCTGAAGACGTTAAACTAGAATTTTTTTGGAACAATATTTCTTCAAATAACCAAGAATGAGAAAAGGAAATTATTTA
Organism: Hydrochoerus hydrochaeris; assembly: GCA_004027455.1. Classification (NCBI taxonomy): domain Eukaryota; kingdom Metazoa; phylum Chordata; class Mammalia; order Rodentia; family Hydrochaeridae; genus Hydrochoerus; species Hydrochoerus hydrochaeris. The sequence goes on along the minus strand of PVLA01002723.1, from coordinate 210,474 downwards.
CCATTTGAAAACTGAGGGTTTTCAATATTCTTTGGTTTGTTTTATTTTGTTCTGTTTTGTTTGAGATGAGGGAGCTGTTTGTTATATATTTAGCAGTGTACTACTGGTATAAGGGTGTATTGCCTTTGCTAAATTCACTGAGCTTTGCATATGTGATTTGTAAACCTTTATGTTATACTTCTAAATGTGAATTATTTCCTTTTAGAAAAGTAAAAAGAAGTTGAGGCACAACTCAGTAGTAGAACATATTCTTAGCATGTAGAAAGGTCCAGATTTAATCTGCATCCCTCCATAAAAGTTAAAGGAGAAAATAATGAAAGTTGCTGTAATTAAAAGAAATATCTTACAGCTCTGACTAGCAAATCTTGTGAAAACATTGATTTTTCTCTCTATTTTTAAACCTTAGATTAGGATCACAAACTTTTATTTTTATAGAGGTCAGATTACCAATCTGAAGTAGTGAAGATAGAGTTTGTGCATTTATTTTAACCTAGGAATATTCTACACTTCCACACAGAATTTCTTTTCTGTTTTCCTTGGAAAGAATGCACCTATTTATATATTTGTTAATTCAGTGACTGAGCCCTGTCAGACTCCAGAGGTCTGAATATAGTGTTATTTATTTATTTATTTCCTATATGATCTTGGACCAAGGTAATGATAGCTTCCAGTTTTCTCATTAGCAAACTAGAAATAATAACTATATCTATCATTTTTTCATTCAAAACAACTTATATAGTAAGAGTTATGTACCAGGTACAGGTTTTAGAGCCAGGTATACAGCAAGAAGCCCCATCATCTAAAGTAGTGGTGGGGGAACTTTTCCGAGTTTTTAATGAAAACAAATGACAACAGCTGGCTGTGGTATATGTGTCATAGGTTCGCCACCACTAATAAAGTTACTTATTTTGTAAGGGAACATAAGTAAATAAGGTGTATAAGTAAAGTCTATAAATGGTGATAACTATGGAGGAAGAAAGGAGAAAAAGGAGTATCACATGTGTGGTATTAATTTAGGAGGTTAATATTCATTGAGAAGATGATGTTTAAGTGCTGGCTTCAATGTAGTAAGATGTAATTATAGGAAGTTGCTTATGCAGATAATAGACAAAAAATGCAGATCTGAAGGCTCAAGTATGCTAAATTGTTTGAAAAATATCAAGAAGGTCAGAAGTAGAGTGGTACTGATTTTCAAGAATTGGATCCATTTTTTAAGCTTTATTTTTTATTTTAAAGGAAAAAACCCCAATAAACACAATGATATGAAATTTCAAAATAAGATTGTAGGAAAGTAACAATGGTTAATACATTGTGCATTGTTATTTTCGGATTAGTTGCCCTTATCACAAGCTATAGACATGAAAAAACTGATCAAACAATAGGCATACACCTTTCTCTTCAAGGAACTAAAATCAATTAGTAGTATCACTATCTTAAGCGTTTTTTTGTGTGTGTATATATATATATATATTTTTTTTTTCTTTTTCTTTTCCATCTTTCCTCCTTTCCCCCATCCAAGTTTCTCCTTCCTTTTGATCAGCTTCCACTTTACAATATCTATTGTACATTTTGGATCGTATTTAATTTTCTAGCTTCTTACACTAGAGAGACAAACAATGTGATGTTTACACATGTGAGTCTTATTATTTCATTTATGAATATGGTATGAAGTTGCATCCATTTCTCTATAAGTGTCTTAAGTTTATACTTCTTTATAGCCAGGTAGTACTCCAATGTATAAAAATACCACATCTTTTGTTTTTAATCCATTCTTTGGTTAATGGGCATTTGGGTTCTTAACAAGATTTAGCTATTACAAATTGTGCTGCTATAAACATGAGTGCACATTACTGTGGTATGATATTTCTAATTCTTCTGGGAAAATACCCAGAAGTGGATATTTTCTACCTGGGTAGAATGGGACCTTTAACCCTAGCTTTTTGAGGAATCTTCACACTGATTTCCAGTACCAGTACCAGTACCAGTACCAGTACCAGTACCAGTACCAACCTACATTCCCACCAAACATGAAGAAGGGTTCCTTTTCCCCATAATCCCTCCAGCATTTGTTATTGTTTGATTTCTTTTTGAGGATTCTTACTGGGATTAATGGACCCCCAGTGTTGTTTTAATTTACATCTCTCAGAAGACTAAAGATGTCAAACATTTTTTTTTCATATATTTATTTGCCATTCATATTTCTTCATTTGAAAAGTGTGTATTCATTAATTTTAGCTGCCCATTTGTGGATTGGGACTTAGAATTTTGGGAGAATCTGATTTTTTTCCAATTCTTTATATTCTAGATAAAAGTCCTTTGTCTAACTGACTGTTGGCTAAAATTTTTTAACACCAGAAAACCCATATACACAAGGTTATATCCACAGAATTTTGACTAGAATCATCAAACCTCAAGAATACTAGTTTTAAACCTCCTATTTGACAAACAGCTTCTTGCTTAATTTTTTTCCTGACTTATTCCACACCTTTTGGTGTCAATTTTTATTTTTCTGTCCTACTTCCTGAAATATGTATGACCAGTTGTTTGATGAATACGTCCTTTAATGAAAGAAGCAAACAGGAAACTGACTAATGTTCTTTTTGGTCCAAAGAGCTAATTTTGACAGCATTTTCTCTTATGTTTGTCTTTAAAATAGCAGAGATCAGTAATTAGCAAAATCAACATGATTAAAACATTGTTTAACTTTTACTTAGCAGTAATAGAAATAATAAAGCAAGAATATATTGGTCCTGAGCCATAAACAATGATTATGAAATATGCATTGAATAATACTTTCTGAATATTATTGAGATAACCATCTAAATGTGGACTTAAAGAATATACTTACCACAATTTTTGCACTCAGTATTAGAAATTCAACCTTGATCCTCACACTGAGATGCATCTCAACCCTTTTTATTTTATATTTTGATATAATGTCTCACTAAGTTGCTTAGGCTGGCCTTAAGCTTCATTTCTCCTACATAGCTTTTGAGTAGCCATCTGAGATTACAGAGATGCACCATCATATACAGGTACTTCTACAGTTTTTAATGAAGACTTTGCAAAGCCTTTTTGAAAATGTTGCATTATTATTTAGTATAATTAATTTAAAATTCTATTCAAATATTTTAAGGGATATATATATATATATTCATATATATTCCTCCTTCCATTGACAATAATAACAAAATTCTGAGTAAAGGGTAGATTTTTTTCAAAATGTGAAATGGAAGCAATATAAAATTCACTTCTCAATAGTAAATTGCACTTAAATACTTGAGTTTATTCAGGAATTTTATACTTTCTTCTTGAAACTCTAGAGGCTGGACTGACACATGATAAAATGGAAGTTACCTTCCATAATGTTTTGTAAAGGAAAGTTCTGAATTTGCAAATTTTGGTTTTATTAGCAAAGAGTTTTTGGTTCTGACAGACAGATTGTCCTTCTATTCCTGTTTTTTATAAGTACAACTAGTTTTTAGGTTTTTTTTTTTTTTTTCTTACTAGAGATCGAACTCACGACCTCACGTTTGCCAAGCAGGCAATTACGCAGCTGAGCTAAACCCCCGGCCCTAGTTTTTACATCTTTTTTTTTTCTCGTTTTTACATCTTAAGCACTCTAGAATCTCTTTATATTAAGGTTAGATAAACAAACTTCAGAACAAGCTAGTGATGTGAGACATAGTTGCTGATTTATTAACTAAAACTTTGTATCACTTTCCACTTATGGAAGTAGAAGCGTATTAAAGGGGCAACATGTGGTTGCTGGCAAAATGATCTCTACAAAGATGAATGAATAGGAGGCCATTCAATAGGCTGATCATGAAATGATTGATAATAAACCAGTTGCTTGCAATACACAGAGGTTACTAAAGAAGAAAGACTACACAACTGTATTATGACTCTGCATCACTCAGTTTTATCTGCTGGGGGTATTTCTGTGACCAAGGAGGCAAAAGTTGCGTTTTACATTTTAAAAGAGAATCTGTGTGAATATGTGTATTCATGAATGGTATATGGCTGTCTTATATTTTCACATGTGAGACTGATAGATATAATAAGCAATATTTTTGCCTATAAATGGTAATTTAAAGTTAGAACCACTACCAAGTTTAGAGATTTGAGGTGAGGAATATCAGAGAGCAGAAATATGTACCCAAACAGCATTGATTATCTTGGTTCCTACTCTTAAATAGTTTTAGCAAGGACCATGAAACTTTCTTGGTTTTATTTTGTCTTTAAAGTATTCATACTGTTTATGGTCTTCTGAACCTGAGAAGGAAGAAGATACGCAGATGAAGCGAATTGTGTAGGTTGGTGAAAAAATATGTGATTTTTCATTTACTAATTTTTTTTTTTGGTTTGACTGGGTTAGATGCTTTGATAAGTTGATTTTAGTACAGTATGGTTAACATTTTCTGTGTTTCAATGGGTGCCTAGAAGCCATGACACTAGGCCTTATACCAATTTTTAAATTGCAGGGAATTGGCAGCTCATATATGGTAGCTTGCAGATTTCTGGGGAGCGAGTATTGTCAACTTTAATTTTTAAACACTCTCAGTTTTCACTATTCAGTGTGGAAGAACCCTTGAAAGATAATATAGCATTATGTATATCACATGCCATAATTAGTCCAGTTGTACAGTTTATGAAAGTTAAGTGTAAACTCTAATTCTTTACATTTAAGACTCTTAAAGTGATTACATATTTTGAAAGAAAGTCTGGTTATTTACTTGATAAAATGAAATGTAAAATGGATAAATTCATACATAAACATACATATAAACATATATATAGAATGACCTTTTGTTCAGAGAAGCAGCACAAAGATATCAATAAAAATGACATAACCAAAAGTCTGGAAAGAATTTTGCAGAGCTGTTTTGTATATCCCTGAGGCAAAGGTACACTTAAACACTTTCCTTCCTATTTTCTTTACGAATTTCAGTAATTGTCAGTATCTTATAATATAAATTACAAAGGTCAATTCTCATGTTCAGAGTATTCTAGTAGAGAGTCTAGCATTGTTTTCTTTTAAGGTAATAGACTATTGCTTTGACTTCATTTGGATGACTATTTCAAAACAAAAGTGTGCCAAATATCACCTCATATCTAGCATCTTTAAAAAAAATACTCTTAAACTTAGAGTCATGGAGTCTATTTAAATTTTCCATAAACATTTTGGCTTTAAGATCCAGCTCAGTTTTACTATGATGCTTATTACCATAGTTATCTTTATAAAATGCCCTGTGTTTTTCAAAGGAAATATATATATATATATATATATATATATATATATATATATATATATATATTAAATATAGATAATCATATTTATGGGTACTGTCTGCAGGTTTCTATTTTACTCTCTAGCTTTATCTATCTATTCTCTATCTACTTATCTATCTGAAAATTATTAGATAGAGGTATTAGTGAATTTATGGCATGTTATGCACTCCAGGCTAATGAAAAATCCTAGTAACATGTGCTTTTTTGTTCTTAAATTGTAGTGTAATGTGAACTTCTAAACTTCATAAATAAATTAAATACATCTTTTATTTATATAACTAAGTTTCATACAATTTTCATTATGATAATCAACTTTCCCTAATGAATAAATTGTCATTTTGTCAGTTCACTTTGAGAAGATTGCCCCTTCACATCAAATTAGCATCATAGGTAGATTTAAAGGGAACAGACATTATCTTACCCAGATATTTAGATAGTTTTCAGGACCAAACATTTATCAGGCCACTTAATACTTTTTACTTCCTGTTCTGTATTAAACATTGAATAATTCATATTTGCCTATTTAAAACTTTCATGTCCAAGTCACATTTTTTTGTTTTGTACATTATATTGCAACATAAATGATTGCTTTGAACAGGAGAGCTGAAGAAAAATGAGGCTTAGAAAGAGTCTAAATGATTCTGGGAATCTTTTAAAATATTTAAATTTTAAAAAGTGGTTTTGATATGTTTTTATATCTGACTCACTCTAAATGTAAAAGGCATTGATGCATAAATGCAAACGATATTGTCTTACGGAGTTAGATCTAAGCTATCTGTCGGATAAAAGATTTTGCAGTTGTTGCATTGAGTTTGGTGGAATTATGAGTAAAGCTTCAAACGACTAATTAAAACACCCTGAATTTTTTTTCGAACAAAGAGCGGTATTTTAATAGAGCTTCAAAATGAAGTTCAAAAGAAAATTAATCAATTTTCTTATGTTTCTTATGTATTTGATAAACGTTTATTTTGAAAATTTATATAGAAAAGTATTAAATTCTTAAATGTGAAAAGTTTTGTTTTTGTAATGGATTATTTATAAGATCTAAGAAGTAAATAAAATATTCTTAGCAGAACAATGAATTTAAATATTATATATTTAATTAGTGAATAACTGTCTACTATGTACTGGATATTATATTCAATCTGGGGAAGCTATGATACAGACAATTCCTTAGAAGACTCACTTCCTAAGCAGGGATATGTCCACTTGACTTACATAAGTAGAAAACACTCATGATTGTGTATATTTAATTGGTTTTTGCTTTGAGTTTTGATAGCACATAACATTTTACTTCATCTTTGCCTTTTGGCTTAGTGGAGATACAGAGTTTAAGTGACAGTAAAATCACATTTTCTAAGCTGAATTCCACTGTTTTTTCATTGTCCTGTTTTTCATTTCTTTGTTTTCTAATGGTAACCGTAGTTTAGTCAGTCTTTTCTACACTGTTCTATTTTCTTTATACTGTCAATTTATGATAAATAATATAGTCAAGCTGGTGTGACCACATCTCTGGCTGGGAGAAGGTCATTTGTTGTTCCCCAGGGTACTGAATTACCACTGAGGGCTGAAAATTAGTTATTTTCCTCATTTTTTGACACTAGTGATTTTTGTCCAATCAAGAATTCAAAACACAAAGAGAAAAGATCTAGAGGGGACAAGAAAGTTTGGAAATATTTACAAGAAATGTTTAGCTGTTGATTAATAGCTAGTTGTATTATTCATCCAACAAAATTTACCGTACAAAGCACACTGCTTTGAATGAAACTACATCACTGTATAAACAAGTAGATCTACTCTTTTCTTTCACATACTCTCCTATATATTTGAGACATTATAACCCAATCACATAGTTATGGAAGGATATAGATTTGCTACCGTAAAAGGGATGCGAACCTTTATGTAGCATGAGAAAAAATAGTATAGATTTGAACACAGAGTGGTACCTTTGTTCAAAAATTTAGTTCTCTCTATAGTTCTGATCATAAATTGAATAGGATAAGAACTAAATCAAATTCAGTGGTTAGGTTCAATGTTGATCTTATGGGGAAGTTTGATTTGGTTCTTATCCAATTTGATTTGTGCACAGAATTGTGCAAAGAATTAAGTTCATGAAGAGAGGCACCTCTGTATCAATTTTGAAATTGATTAAAAAGCAATATTTTCACATAAATTAATAGAAAACTATATTAAAATAAGACCTATTGAATTGCATAGGAATTCACACTTTTTATCAGAAAATGCAAAATAGAGATAAAGGCTTGATTTGAAGAATCTTCATGTGTTATTAGAACAGCTCGCCTGTAGCTGACATGGCTACCAGCACCACAACAAATTAATGCCGTATGAAATAGAATTATCTGATATTTATGCTGGTAGAGCTTTAGATTGTCACCTGGAGTTGTGTCCACTAGAGGTCCCTACCCCATCTCCTTGCTCCCACTACTCCAGTGAGCTATAATTTCAAGCGCAAGCTCCGATTTCTCCTAGGAGCCCTTAACAAGATTCTTACAATCAGAGGCTACTTGACTACGGACACTAGCAACTTGAGGCCACCCTACTTGGCCACTTCTGTTGGATGAGCGGGTCAGTATATTGCAGCATATTTGTAAATAGTTCATGATCCAATACAATAGTCAGAAAGTTCAGCTCTTAGCCTATTTCAATTATGTTCCAGAACTTATCATCTAACCTAATTACATATGTGTTCATTTAGTACACACATCATTGAAATGTAGCATTGATAAGATTACAGTCTTCATATTTTTCATCACCATAGTTTTTCTGTGCCTAGCAAATAGTTGCAATGTTGTGAACACTTCACAGAGGTTCACTAGACAAATGACCATAATCTAATTTCTGTTAAATCTGCTTTTATTTTCCGTTTTTTATCAACATGTGCCATAATAAGCTCATTGTAGGTATTAAGGAAAAGACAGTGTCCCAGTTATAAAGATTTTATAACATAGATTAGAGAATTTAGATTATTAAATATAATGAAAAACCACTGAAACGTTAGAATTATTATTATTGATTTTCATTTTTGAACACAAAATGCCTGCTTCCTATTTCTTTTTCTGATAGCTCTAATCTCCGGCATACGCAATGTCCTGTTTGAGGGGCAAGTTTTGAGCAAAAAGCTAAGAATTACTGGGGAGAAATTTTGAGACTATGATGTAAATGTAAATTTTGCCAACTAGATTTATAATTCTATGGAATTCCTCTTTTTATAGAGATGAAGAATGTAAGGATGGGCATTTAATGTCTTTCAAGGACATATGACTAGTGAGTGGCTGGGCTAACAAGAAAATTAGTCTTATATCTGCTGGTACACAGCTTTTCTTAACATAGCATGTCGTGTTCAGTGACCTGTTGTCAGAACTGGAACTTCTAAGTGGGAGTAATAAAAATTCCAGAGATAGTATTATGTTTTGAGATGATGGTCTTGCTATGTTGTCCACTCTGGTTTTGAACTCTTAGGATTAAGCTACATCCTTGCCTTTGCCTCTCAAGAGGTTAACTCCAGGCATATGCCTTTACCCCTTGCTGATGTACCTTAATTGTTGTGGTGTGGGAGTGGCAGAATGGATAATGTAGTAATTAAATTGATAGCTGATTCATAAACAGGTATAGACAACTCTACAAATTGCCTTTCTGAGTATAATCAAGAGCATCAATGAGATAAATGCTTTACAATTAAGAGTATCATGTGTGTACAAAATAGTTCCTAATTTTTTTTGAAGTAGCTGGCCTACCAACTCTGCCAAATAAACCATAAAACACGTGAAGAGACAGTGAGAAGAAAGGATCTTTGTCAACCCCTTCTTAAAATAAGAAAACAGACTGACCAAAGTCAAGGGCCTAAAGGAACTAACCAAGGGCCCATAGTGAATACATGATCAAACAGGGATTTGAACACAGTAGTCTAATTTCTTACAATTCCTCCTACATGGAAGTGGAGCACAGATAGGTATCAGCTCTCGTTCATCCTGTGCCCTGAGTTTGGTACTCTTTCAAAATCCTTGCATTTATTTAAATGCTATTTATTACCAAGGATTTTTTTCTACACTACACATTAGCTTAGATATGCAAGCTTTCAGGTACTTTGATATGCATGCTGTGCTTGTGTTAACTACCATATTTGTCCGCCTGAGAAAGAAATTCGAAGTCCCACGTTTTCCTTGACCGCTGCTTAAAAAATTTAAGACTGCAATGGCATGCTCTATGTCCCCAGTTCTGTTAAGAGAGCATTTTGTGGTGGTGGTAGCCTCTGGCACCCACCAGAATACTAGGACCCTGTCGGGGTGCGTGACCATATTGTAAAAGAGGCCAAAGTCTTGTCTTTTATACACAAGGCGCCGAAACCTCAATCCTTCATCTCTTTTAGGATCTCTCCACGGCAGAGCCGACGGCAAGGGTGGGGTTGTTGGAACTTTCCCGAGGGCAGCCCCCGACCCCCAGCTTCCCTCTAAGAGGCTGGTTGTTGCAGTCGGCTCACACCATGTACTTAAACCAGCTTTTGCACCACGGGGCCCAGGGCGACCGAGGGTCGCAAGCCAGGCCCCCCGACGAAAAGCCCACCCCACAGTCGCCCTTGGGGGCCGTGCCTGGCAAGTATCGCGGGACTTGTGCACGTCGCAGCCTTGGAAGCACCAGGAGCAGCTGGAGCGCGCGGTGCGCACCGCCCCAGCCCGGGGAGGAGCGGGAGCCGGCAGGGAGGAGGGCCGGGGGTGCTGGTTACGTAAATGATCCTAGCCCAGTGAGAAGCCTCCTGGCTGGGGCTGGGAGGGGGAGGGACCGAGCTAGGAGGAGGGGCCGGGAGGCCGCGGGCCGGGCGGGAGGGGGCCGGGGGCCGGGGGCCGGGGGCGAAGTGACCGGGCGGCGGCGGCGCCGCGAGGTGACAGTGTGCGGGCGCCCTCGCTCGCTCTCCCGCGCTCCTCGGCCTCGCCGCGCTCGCCAGCCCTCCCGCCCGCCGCGGCGCTATGAGGGAGCCTCTCGGGGGCTGGCCGAGGCCGGAGCCGGATCGCTGCGCTCCCGGGGAAGTGTGAGCAGAGGCGCGGGCTGCGCGCCGCGCGGCTTCCAGGTGAGCGCGGGCTGGGCGAGCCCCGCGCCCTGCGCATCTGGCCGGCTCCTGCTGGGTTCCAGCGGGGTGAAGCCCGTGCGCGGACCGCCCTTGTCTTCGCGGGATCCTTGGCCACCATAGCAGGTCTCCGTCTCTGCCTTTCTCCCTTGTCTTCCTCGGGATGGGTTGGGACGGTCCCCTCCGGACTGCCGGAGTGGCGGGGCTGGGCGCCGCAAAGTCCCGCAGCGAGTGTCGGCGCGCGGGGCTGAATCTCGGGCAGGGCAGGCAGCGCAGAGCGCGGCGGACCCGCGGGCGGTCTCCGGGGAGCCTGGCGGGAGCTCGCCCGCGGCCGCAGGTGCGGCGGGAGGGTGGCGAGGCGCGGAACTTTCTGCCGCCGCCGCCTGCTCGCCTCAGCTCGGCTTTTCCCGCTCCCCGCTGAGCCGGAGCGCCGGGTCCCGGTCTGCGCCCCTGTGGAGTCCGCGGCAGGGATAGCTTGGCCTCTCCGCCCCGGCAACTTTCTAGCACCAGCTGCGGGCAGCCCAGGGAGCGTTGCTTCTCGGCCCCAGCACCGGGCACATTCTAGTTCTTCGGTGTCTTGCTTGACGGTTGCCTTCTTTTTCTGCTTCTCTATGCCTGTTTCTTTTAGTGCCCTGGTGTTCTCTCATTCTCTTTTTTTCTCTCTGATTCAGTTTCCGTCCATCTGACTCAGACTTTGGTTTCTTCTGCACCCAGCCATCTCTGCCTCTTTCATTCTGTTTCCCCTTGTCTTTCTTGGGATGTCTGTATCCATTATTCATTTTTTTTTTTTTTTTTTGCTAGTCTTTCCGTCTTGCAGCGCCCCCACCCCTCTTCTCGCTGCCGGTCTCTGTCACCTTCTGTCTTCACTCTGGACACCCCCCGCCCCCGCCGCCGCCACCGCCACCATCCTAAGGCGCATGGGGCCAGTGGTGCACATCCTGGTTATTGAAAAGACCTCCAGGTGCAAAGATCTCTGCCATGGGCCGGCAGGAATGCGGGGATCAGATCCAGGCAGTCTGCCCTTGTCTGGGCTGTGTTGAAGCTGAATAAGGGGCATAAGTGTTAGAACAGAGGGCTTGTGCTACCCTCCCTATTTGGGGTTCAGGCACACTGGCAGGAACCCCAGCACGCTGTGGCTGCTGGTCTGGACATGGAAAGCTTGGGGGGAGCTCCTTCTGTGCGCTATCCTTTGACTATGGTTAGTTCAGTTTCCAGGTGGAGAGTCTCTTACTCAGATATCGCAGGCAGCAGCAGGATAAGTCAGTGGACAAGCAAACAGAAGCTGCGGGGTTCAGGGAAAACTAATCTCCAAAGGATGGGATGTGTTTGAAGCCAAGGTGTTACTGGCCACAGAGAGGTGCTCTGGGGACAGAGGAGGTCTGCCTGCCTTAAACTGCCTGCACCCAGTCTTTAGGAGAGCAGCTGCCTGGAAGAGATCATGGTCACTTTTTCCAGTACATCTTAGGTTTTTTACTTGCAAGGCTAAAGACACTTGCCCAACTCTACGGTTTGAAATTTTTGCCTTTCCTGGAGTCCTCACATTTTCAGCTTTATGTGAAACCTATCTTTGCTCTCCCTTTCTTTCTTTCTCCTCCCTCTCCTTTGCTTGTTTGTCCATGCCCTCTAGTGTTAAACAAACCTGCTGGTTTGAGAATATTGAAAAGTAAGGTCAACCTATTAATTTTGGTTTTTTTACCATTCAGGAGTCTTTTCTTGTGATACCTATATCCTTTCCTTTTCCTCTATGACTTTTGCATTGTTCAATGTTTCCTTTCTTGCATCTCTTTAAACTCTTCTGTGCCAAAGTAATTAGAAACCCTTAATATTGAAACCCTGTTGTTTAGCTTCAGAGATGCGTAGATCTGGAGAATTTTTGTAGACTAAAGCAAGCTTTAAATGTAAGAAAACAAACCAAAACCAAAACAAAACAAAACAACAATAAAACCAAAACGTGCATTACTTCGAACTGTTTGCCATAAACCGGAATTTTACATCTCTTTCTTATACCTTCTTCAACTCCAGTGATAATTTCCTGGCTGCTTCTGCTTATGTTTAAGTTACCATTTTTGTGATGCAAATCCCATTCCAGGGCTTCAAGGAGAGCTTTTTAAAAACAATTACAGGATGCTGCTGGTATAGATTAATTCTGGGTTAGAAAATCTACTGTAGAACTGGGTTTTGTGTCAGATATGCAGACCCTAGGGAAGTGTGGTAAAGCTGGTAAGTGCTTAATGAAAACTTGTTGGTTGAATGAATAACATGCAGCTGATTATAGACTTCCAAATCACCCAGTTATGCTAATGAACCTGTATACTACAAGCTTAACTCTCCTTCCCTTTTTTGTTCATTTAGTATTCTATGAATAGGAATCAAGGAAAAATAGAAGGGCTGTTGAAACAGAAGTCTTCTCTTCTTTCTTGCCATCTCACTGTTTTTAATTTGTCCTAAGTCTTTAACTTGGCTGATGCTCTTTGAGAAATGAGTTTAGCAGTTCTGATGAGTAGCATCTCTCAACTTTCATACTTGAAAGTAAATTGGGACATGACATCATCTTGAAGGAATAGTTTCATGTGGTTTTTAACAAATGAGAATTTCTCTTTTTTAATATAATGAATAGATGTATCAGCTTAAAATATTTGTGGGTTATAAATTGATATGTGGGCTGGATTACTCTTACAGATTTCATTATATATATATGTTGGTGTGATATTACATGTGTGATACTACATGTATATGACTATTTGCCAGAGTTAATGGAAATATCCTGACTCAAACTATAAGTAGTAGTAATCCATGAAGTACTGTATTTTTTTGATGATATGCTAATCACCTCTTAAAATAGTTGGAGATTTATCATGACTATTGTGCAGGGGCATATTGAAGGCAGTTTTGCTTAAAAATGTTGCTTATGAATTACCTGATACTGTCTTCTCAATTTTGATGTTTAAAAATAAGGATAATGAAAGTAGAAATTCTGATATTGAAATGTCTTGATTTCTTACATATGTAACTTTTTAACTTAATATGCATTCATTTCAAATTAAAGCTATGTCAGAATGCAATACATTTCCACCATGTAAACTTGATTATTACAGATAGTCATTGTAAGAACATTTGCATGTAATAGAGGTGATGAGCTTATAAAAACTTGGGCATTTTAGGAAAGAGGTAAAAGAACATGCAATAAGTGAACGTTTTTATTCTGTTTAAAATGAATAGAATTGGCCAAATAAAGATAATACCAATGTTTCTGAATAATAAGCACAACAAAGAAAATGATCTAGAGTAAAGCATGAACAGAATTAAGTCTCATCATCCTTTATGAAAGTAGACAGTTCCTATAATTGTGTCCTTTAATGAATTTGCCTTATTAGATCTCATATTCTCAAGCGACATCCCTTGTAATAAATAGCACACTGTTGACTGTGACTTTTAATACATCACCTTGAATTTGTGTCTCCAGTGGTAGGAATGTGTAGGCATCTTAAATCTAATGGGATTTAACAGAATCACTGCTTTGAAGTCTGAGTGACCATATGCCTGTGTCTAAGGATTTTAATAGGGTTTTGTTTATAAATTCTTCCTTCTCCTTCTGTTATCAAAATAAACACATGAAACATCAACACAGGACCTGAGTATATGTACTCATATAGGCTCTGATAATCTCTTTCATGGTATTTCTTAAAGCAGTCTACCTTCCCTAGCCAAGCATGTGGCATGCACTGCCACTAGCAAGCATATATTTGAAACCACAAATTATATCTTTGGTTTGATGCACCATTTATGATTTAATATAGTAGACTTCTATTTACCATTTCTATGTTAAGATATATTATGAACTTCTGCCATTCAATAACTAGCAAATGTGTTTCTGAGAATATACCTTTCTATTGTTAAATTTCATGCATAGAGAGTTCAAGGACATTTATGAAAATGAATATATGCATTCATTTGGTAATAGTTGGTCATCCATTTGGAGCATTCTAAGTAGTTACCTTTGAGAGCAGAAGTATAGACCAAGCAGACTTTTCATTTTTTATGTTTCTTCTTTACTTAGGTTATGTTTTAATATAATAATATATTTAATTATTCTTATGTTGAGTATCAAGAAATGATTAAAGGTAACAAGGTATTTACACGATTCTGATTAATGTATATTCTAATCTACTTAAATTCAGGTTATGTTTTAATATAATTATAATATATTTAATTAGTCTTATGTTGAGTATCAAGAAATGATTAGAGGTAACTAAAGGTATTTATACAATTCTGATTAATGTATATTCCAATCTACTTAAATTCAGTATTGCAGGTAAACTTTTATTATATCATGGGATATACTGATTTAAGCTGACATGTTTGTCTTCTAAAAGTTATTACTATAAATTGCTGAGAAGATGATGGGGTTGAAAATTTAAAATGTAAGGTAAATTGGGAAGAAATGCTTCCTCTTCATGGGCCCAACTTCATTCAAAATCTATATAATTATAGTCTTTAGAAACTGTCAGACTTACTCTTAATGTCTGCTCTTCTATGATCACATACTTTTTACAATGCAACTAAATAATATTTAAAATATTAGTTGTTTAAAGTAATTCCATGATAATGGTTAGTCCTCCCAAGATTTCTTTAGAGTGAAATAGAGCAGTGACTACCATACCATAATATGTAAGATTATTCAACATACTGTTCATAGTAAGCACTGAGACTTTTTTTGTATTTTTTAAAGAAATGTTTTATGTCAATAGGTTGGAGCTGTCCAAATTATATCATAGTTTTAAAATGAAGGGAAATTGATTGGGACTCTTGCATACATTACACTACATTGCATTACCACCTAAATCTTATTTAAACTCTTATAGAGTATTATAGGAACAGTTTAATGAAATTGTGAGTTGGCACACTGGTAAACATAATACATGTATTGAGTAACTGTTTTAAAATAAGAGTTTAAACTACAGGCTATGCAACAAAAATCATGCAGATTACACCACATATGCCATATATTAGCTTCTTCCATATATTAACTGCAATGATTTTATAAGCAGAGCATCTTTTTTTGATAATATAAACTGAATTTTGACATATGAGGAGGATTATGTAGCCTCTTGTAGATCAGAAAAATAATAACTGACTTAATTTCTTCTTGAGGTTTTTATTGCTTCAGATAGAGGATGAGACTTATATGACATCAAGACCTAAGTGCAATACTGCCATTATTTCCAAGAAAGAAAAATAGATGTAAAGGTATATTCTTTCCAACTTAGTTAAGAGAGTTAAAATAAGTGAATTGTGTTATTGATTTGCTAAAATCATTGGATGCTTACTTTGTGTTTATACTTTATGTATTTGTAATAAGTAAATACCTGACAAGTTTTACCACATTTAGTTCTTATACAACCATATGGTAATAAATACTATCCCCATGGCATGAGTAACTACTCACTTAGTCACAGTCATATAGCTAATACATGTTTGGGTCAAGGTGTTCTCTGTCTCTGAAGCCAATTAGAGTTCTCAGTCTAACATTTTCACTAATAAAGACAGTACCAACTTTCATATGAACTTTTTTTTATGCAATGAAAATGATTTTAAAAGTTACATACAGTTTTATACGAGTACACATTTTAATACTAAAGTGTTAAAAGACATCTGAGTCTCAAAATCAAGAATAATTCTTTAAATAAATTCAGATTGCTCTTCATTTTTATGCATTGTACTTATATTTCTAACTTAATGACTTTGGTTGACTGATGAGAATTTAATCACAGAAAACTTCATTCTGAAGACTGTTCTTGGAAATACTTAGTCCAAACCATAGTAGTCTATTTACTCTGTGCTCTCACACACCATTTTCTTTTAATTGAGAATCTTGGTAATAACACTTGGACCTCAAAAAGATGCCACTAATTGCTTTAGCCTTAGTTTACTGCATCAGTGTCTGTAGCAAGAATTAGATGGTTGGGGATGACTTGTTCCTTTGAAGTAGTTAATAGAAAATCATTGTTACTAAGGTGGAGCCAGTTTATATCCTGGGACAAGAAATGGGTTCTGGATAAAACCAAGGGAGCATGGCACAAGCATGTATTCTTCTTTGCTATCCTTAGCACATCCCAGTGTTTAGGGATCACTTGGCTCCTTTTTTAGTTCTTTGTAAAGAAAATTTGTAACAAAGATATTTATAACTGAACTGATTAACAAATAGTTTATTTTTTGATAATACTTCTGATAATTCTTTGTATTAGAAAATATTCATATATCAAAGGATTGAGGAAATCTTACTTTAATTTTTCGATTCCTTTTCTTGAGTATGTTTATTTTTAGTCACTAGTGATATACATAGAATTGAAGTGTTAAATTTTGATGAGGTGTATTTTTTCCTTTTGGTCTTTGGTTTGTTTGAGAAACTTTCTGTTACTTAGTATTTTTGTTTAAGACACTCTTTTTCATTTGACTTTTTTTTTTCTTTAGTCATTTTTAAGAAAAACTTTATTGTAAACTGGTTGGTAGTTATTAGATTATAGAAATTATTTGAATTCCGTACCTCCAATAGTGAATCATTTCACTTGTCTATTTTTTCAAGTAAAAATCTACTCTTAGAAACAATGCCATTTTAAAATTCTATAAAAGAATTGAGGGCTTATGGGATTACTGACTATTCTACTTTCAAGACTTACAATAATCTTTTCCTTTTTTTAATCACAAATTCCACCTCCTTTTCCAAATCCTTAGACTCATATTTCTTTTGACTCTCTTGATAGCTCATCTTCAAATATGTATCATTTTACTTGTTCTGGAAAAAAATGTTAGAATCTAGCCTGCACTTATCACTGTACAGATTTTTGCTCATTTTTTGTTGGTTTTAAGTATATGCATTTTTTTAAGGTAAATGCTGTGTTTGTAATTTCTCAGTGTTCGTTCTATATATATCTTTACTTTTATCCTTCCTTTCTTCTTTCTTGGTGGTACTTATCTTCTCAAAATTCTTTACTCTCTGGCTTAATAAATCCTCATGTACTAGGACTGAACAATCTATTGGTACATTTGATTCTGTTATAAAAAGTAAGTAAGTCAGAAAAAAAAACAAAACCAAACCAAAAAACCCTGCTGTTTATTCCATTACCCCATCTCTGAGTGGGTAAGAGAGATACAGTGTAACTCTTGCATGTGGGTCATTTAGCAGGAGGCTGGGGATGCTAAATTCATATCTCATTACCTTTGTCTACTTTTAGACTGTGTTTGGACCCTGTTGTCAGTTGGCATCTGGTAAGTTCCTGGCTCAGAAGGAATGCTGTAGTATTTAAGGTGATACCAATTTCACAGTTCTCTCATTCCTCAATCAGATTTCCTCATAAAACAACCAATATATGTCTTGTTACTAACTCTAATTATTGACTTCACATCAGAAATTCATTAAGATATTGATAGATTATGATGAATAATTTTAATAATTTATGTTATGTAGTTTACACTCCCAAATTTAAGGATGGTAGATGGAATTGCCCTATTTTGTAACCTAGCATAGACATTTTGTCATAGATTTTGAAAAGGCTGTTATTGTTGTGCACTAAGTTGAGATGAATCGTAGGTAATTGGATGGTGCAGCTGAGTTAACACAATTGCTAGTTACAAGACACTTCATTTGCCATTGCAGACCACAATAGGCCCATTTTGCTTCTATAATGTACAAGTTCTTATTATCAACATAAAATTCTAATTCAAGTAGAATAACATCTATGCATCATTTCCATTCCTTTTATGAAGAAAAATAATCCCTCAAATGTGAGATATTTGCAACTGTCTCATTAAATAATTTGGAATGTCAGTGAATTTTTTTTTCTTTTTTTAAGCATGTACTTCAATTTTCTGTTTCCCCACAGGAAGGATCAGGCATGAGGCATTTCATTCAGAAACATAAAATCAGTAATACTACTTTTACTTTCTGTACCTTAAGATGGGTACAGATGGATAATTTGCATTTCATTTCAACAGTCTTGTTTGAATAACTCTGAACAGCATTATTGCCATTTTGGGTATAATGTTATGCAACAGTAATTTTGTTTATTCTTGGGTTTTCTTCATTTAAGGTGTTTTAGGGGTAGTTCCTCCAGATTAATGGAGGTGCTTTTCAGCAGGTGAGTCCACAGAAAAATTGAGAGATAAATATCTTTCCTTCCTGAAGACTCATTAAGTTAAACATTAAATCAAGGTGTTAGAAGAATATGAAACTGTTACAAATTGGCTGGAGTAAATCAAGGCAAAAGCAATTGTGTAGGATGTGAGAGAATGGGTTGGGGAGAGGCATCCTGGCTTTGAAA
The DNA here is from genome assembly GCA_004027455.1 of Hydrochoerus hydrochaeris. Classification (NCBI taxonomy): domain Eukaryota; kingdom Metazoa; phylum Chordata; class Mammalia; order Rodentia; family Hydrochaeridae; genus Hydrochoerus; species Hydrochoerus hydrochaeris. The sequence goes on along the minus strand of PVLA01002723.1, from coordinate 191,784 downwards.
AAATTCCCAAAGACTTGAGGCTCAGTAATGCCAAGAAAAAAAGGAAAGGAATGAGACACTGATATGAAACAAAAATCATAAAATGTGTATAGCTGGAATTTCCAGGCTTCTATTCACTAGGTGTGTTTCCTATGCAGATATCTCTACAGCAAATCCATCTAGACCATTCCACCTTACCACACAAGAATGAAGTTGTATGAACTGTCAAGGGACAACAGTACAAGAAGGGATGGATCTTAGAACCATAGAATAAAACCCTGTTTATTTTGGTACTTACAGTCTGGAAGCCTAATGATCATCTTTTTCTTATCTTAAAGTCAAGTCTTATAGTCACCAAGACACACTCAAGTACAGAGGTGACATCATTTTCTGTACATTCATTGTTAAATATAAAATGGCAATCAGGAATCACTAGACATTTAAGAAGTAAGAAAAAGTATTTAAAAAGTCTGTAATATGAAAAATTTAAAAGGTAGTGACCAACAAAGTGGCCTTGCAAGAAACAGATAATTAAGGGATCATAGAAGGTCAAAACAAATTAGATCTTTGAGAAGATTTAAGACATTTTATATTCATGAAATAATTCAGATAATACCTAAAATACTTTGGGTCCATTTGTTTGCTTCATTGCTGTCATGCCTCAGTGGAAATGCATATTCTATATTTCCAAAGGGTTCAGTCATCCTCTTTTGTGTCACCGTGTTCTGTGAAGATAATCTGAATTTAAAGATTCTAGTATAGAGCTAATAAACAATTAAAAATGATTTCCTTCAGGAGAGGAGCTGGTTGGTCTGAGTCTTCTCTGTGGTGCACCATAAAAAGGAACATGACATTTGGAACATTTGTCACTGGACACAGTCATAGTTATTCTCTACTGTCTGATCTAAGAGGAGAGAGTTGGACTCTAGCCCTGATAATGCTATTAATGAACTTTGTAGTACCTCATTTAAGTTCTCTGATTGTTTCCTCATATTTACAATGAAATATGTAGGGGCCAGAGATATAGGTCTGTGACACAAGTGCCTATCTGGCAAGTACCAGGTTGTGAGTTTGATCCATGGTTAAAAAAAAAAAATGAAATATGTATCACATTGTATTCCAATGTTTATTTCTTTTGTCAAAATTAAGCCTATCTTTTTTTTTTTTTTCTTTTTTGAGAGAGGGTTTTGCTATGCAGTTCAGGCTGGCTATGTGCTCACGTTGTAGCCTAGGCTGGTCTCGAACTTCAAATGGTCCTCTTGCCTCAGCCTCCTGAGTGCTGGAATTACAGGCATGCACTACTGTGCCTGGCTAAGCGTATCATTTTGGTTGAGAATAAATTGAATTATAATTTTCATATGTCTAATAAACTGAAGATTGACTTCAGGCTTTTAATTATAGCTCTTTATTAAGAGTAAAAATATTCGTTGTATTAATAGTTACCCATACATGCCTTAACTTTGATTCTTTGCCTTGTGTGAGATTAACTCTCAAATCAATTATACAGTCATATGTTTCATCTTCAGTTTTTTTAATCTGTAGTAAACACTTGCCAGATATGGATGTTTTAGTAGGTTATTTTTTCATTCATTGAAGCTTAAATTCCTTATAATTAAAAAAAAACTACATCATATTCTTTCGTTGATATAAAAATGCAAAATGTTTTCAGATGATTCCTTAAAAGGTTTTATTACCATGTTACTTCTGTCTTCCTGAACAGTTTCAAAACATTAAGCTATAATTTAAAACAATATTTTATAGTGATTTCCAGATAGAAACAGTAAATTTTATAGTCATCTGCATTATTAAATTATAGCAGTTACAGTGAATACCTGACATACCTGTGAGTTTGCAGAATTGATCAGTGAAGCATGGCTATTTCAGCACTGTACAGATGTGAAGATACTGCCACATTTGATTGGCAGCTGCTCTTGAATTTTTCCCTGCTTATCATTTGGCCTAACACTTTACTTTTGTAGGTGATCAGAAAAAATTATTTTAAAGAACTACCTATTCATAGTGAACACAAGAATACAGACAAATCCCACAACTATTAACCTGATGGGTGTTGGAGGAATTCTGCATATGCATGCATGCTTATGTGTGCATCTTACTATGCTGGACATCAATGCAGCAAACTAAGATATATATATATATCTTAGTTAAGTTTCTGTAGATTGATGGTGCATTAGTCACTTTTCCCACCACCAAGCACAATGCATGACGCCCATGACTAAAGAGGAGAGGTTTCATTTGGCTCATACTTCTGTTCCCAAGGCAGAAGCACCCTGGTAGATGCTATAATAAAGCAAAGTTGATTAGTCCATGGCTGCTTGGAATCATTAGAAATGAAGGGATAAGAAACTAGATACAGACTCCCAAGCTCCATAACTCCACTAACCTCCAGACCCAGTGATCCTAAAGCCAATCAAGTTGGTAAGATTAAGCGTGACTTTCGAAACTCAATGTTGTCAACTTGACAGCCTAACACCATCTGTATAAGTCATACTTAAACCCTTAAACATAATGTCCATTCTACCTCTTATTACACAGTGATCTTACATTGAGCTAAAAATGCAACTACTAATTTCTTTTCCCAAAACTCAACAGTTTTACATTTATCAAAAGTCTAAGCTCAAGTCTCTTCTGAGGTTCAAACCAAACTCTTAGGTATGAACTTCTGTAAAAACTAAACAAAACAAAACAAAACAAAACAAGTTAGTCCCAAGTACAATGGCATAAAGCAAATATTTCCATTTAATAAAGCAGTAATAAAGGGATAGAAAAAATATGACCAAAGCAAGATTGAAAACTAGTATGAAAAACATTGAGTCCTGCATTTCCATATTCTGGCTTCTGGGCTGCATGATGGTGAAATGTGAGGTCCAGAAGGCTTGGGTGGCTTCTCTCTGTGGTATTTCTCCTTGCAGGTCACATAGTTTGTCTGTTGGGCTGGCCCCACTCATGGCCGGCAGGTTTCATTGACAGACTTCCATACTCCTGACATCTCCAGCTTCTTTCACTATGCTTTTAGCTTCATTCCCACAGCTTCACACACTGCTCTCTCAGGGCATCCTTTCCATGCCTCTCAGACCTTTCTTTGAAATCTGGATGGAAACCTTCCTGGCCTTACAACTTTTGCATTCTGTATGTCACTAAAGCAAAGATCAAGAGAACAACAAACAGCAGGGTATACTTTTAGTGGGAGCAATAGTCAGGCTGTCTTGGATCATGGCTACAATTCCTTAGAAGGCCCTTCTTAAACAGGACCCGAGGGACTCTCTTTTCAAATGAAAGGATACTTTTAAACTCATGAGCCTGCCATCATTAGTGTCTTGGTAATTTCTGAGATGCCCTTAAATATCTTTCTTCTTTTCCCTTTAGGAAGTACTTGGTTTCCTTTTAATGATGTTAATCTCTTAACACCACTTGCTTTTCCCAACTTTATGCATAGTTCTTTCTGGGCCATAGTTTTAAATTTTTCAAAGTTTCCTGCTCTGCTTTTTGTCCTACATTCTCACTATAAATCTGGCTAAAAAGCAACCAGAAGTACCTATGCCACAGCCTGAATGTTGAGGTTCCTTTGAATTTCCTTTGCCAAATGAATTAGTCCATGACTCTTAATATCAGTCTCCCTCAGAATTTTGATTCATGAGCATTTTTTTTAACTGAGTGTGACACACATGACCTGTACTCCATTTTCCATTGATGTCTTTTTTTTTTTTTTTAACAAATTGAAGTCTTTTGAGCTTAGTTTTTATTGTCTGCATTCCTTTCAGCATTCTGGTCTTCTGGACTCCAACCAGAATCACACATCAGTCTCTTGCAACAGCTTCTGTAGCTCACCTCTTTTCAAACTCCTCATGCAAACCAGCTCTAACGGCTTCTGAACCACAGGGTCAGGTTCACGTACAGCAGTGATCTTACTACTTTCTCAGTCTCAATTTTTTATATTAACAACTTTTGTGTTGTTGGACACAGCACCCAACAACCACAGTTCTAAGGAGCAGAGGTTTAATTTGGCTCACATTTTAAGAAATCTAGTCCTTGGTCAGCTGGCTCCAGGCAGAAACATCATGGTGGAAGGGTATGGTGAAGTAAAGCTTCTCAGTTCATGGTGGCTGCCATGTATAGCAGAGGAACAGTGCCAGCCAGGAAGGGCTAAGTGATCATATATACAAGTCAAAGATCGTACCTTTGTTATCCACTCAGACACATTCAGAAATGTGCTCCACTGACCATCCAGGTGGTTCCCAAATCCAGTTAAGTTGATGCATTGAAGCTTTATTGCTGAAGATGAAGAGCTTACCTCTCTATTAATGGAGGCTAGGCTCAAAAGATGGCAGAGAGAGAGAGAGAGAGAGAGAGAGACAGAGACAGAGACAGAGACAGAGACAGACAGGAGAAGAGAGAAGAGGGAGAAGGAACAAAAGAAAGGAAGAAATGTTCTATATTTCCTCTTTTGTCTTAGGATATATGTAAAACAAAAATGTATTGTCAAATGTCAAAAACTACTATATACTGTTAATTTTATTTGTTGTTACTGTTTTGAGATAAGGTCTTACTGTGTAGTTTGGAGTGACCTTGAAATCACTATGTAGTCCATGCTGGCCTCAAACTCACAGTAATCCTCTTGTCTTGGGCTTTCTAGTTCTGCAATTACAGGTGTGTGTCACCACCCCTGTCTATAGTGTTTATTTTAAAGTCTGATGTTTCTGTAGTATGGAAGGATAAAGAATTCTGAAATGAGAAAAGTATTAACATAAGATATGCTTTAACACTGTGACTATGGTTTCTGTTGACAGGTATGATTACAGTCTCTCTTTAGGTCATCTCCCTGTACTATTTTCTGGAAGGTCACTTTTGTAGACAGTAACTTTTAGGCAATTAGAGCTGCTTTGTGCTGATATTTCCCTTGCTTTGATGAATCAAGGGTCCATTAAGTTTCCTATTAAAGGTGAAGATTTGACAATTAATTAGAACCTTTCAACATATAAACTACTCCTGATTGTCAAATTAAGAGGAGAGAGTAAAATATAGTCAAATAGTGAAGATCCAAGGTTAAGACTGGTCCTTGGTACCACAAATATATTTTAAAAATTCTGACATCTCTCTCTTTCTCTGTCTCTCTGTCTCTGTGTCTCTCTCTTCTCTCTCTGTGTCTCTGTCTGTCTCTCTCTCTCTTTATGTTTTTTTTGTTTTTTGTTTTTTTTGGTTCTGGGCCATGCCTAAGGCCCATACATGTGAGCCAAGTACTATACTACTGAGCTGTATCTCGAACCTCACTTAACTACCTTGTATTTAGAGTGGATGTAATAGTTATAATAGCTAACACTGATGTAGGCCAGTTCTCTTATTAGGCTTAAAGGAGTCTTTAAAGTACTTTACATAATATTAACTCATTCAATTTTATCTACAAGATAATTGTAACTACATATGGTGAAAGTGACCTTACATATAACGTGATGGTTATTGTGCTTTGGTACATAGCAAGAACTCAATAAATGCTAGCTATTTTTAGCAATTCTCTTCCATGGGCCTCTCCTTGCATTTAGTGTTACAGGTGCCAAGTAAATCTGTCCTGCTTAAATGACTTCTTAGATAACATCTCAGACCTAGAGGAGTTATTGTATAGAGTTACTACAAAGTTCAGCTCCATGCGATGATAAATAAGAGTTAAAGGTAAGATTTAAGCAAAGTGAAATAGAAAGAATGAAACTGATAAGTATTCTAGTTGGAAGAGAAGGGAAATAGATGTGTGATGGCAAATGTGTATTTATGCTACAATATTTTACACATTGTATATAATGCATGGTGTCTTTTTCATTTTCCCCAGCTCTTAATCAACTCAGACTCTCTTGTTTTTCTTGTGGGTCATCCTAAAGAAATTGAAAGACAGATGCTTTTTGCAAGTGCTAATATGAAAAATAGCGAACATTTGTAAGCATATTGTCATCTCAGCCTTCATCTCTGAATGAGAAAAGATAAAACTCTTTTTTAATTCTTTCAAGATACAAATTTCATTTTCAGTGTGCAATATCTGCTTGTTTTTAATATTTATAAATTATTAAAGATTTTTTATTTTTTTATTTAGAAGAAAACATAATCTGAAATAACAAATTGTAATTGAGTTCCCATTTAGAAATGTTTGAATTCCAATTCTCTTTACTTATCATGTAAAAGGAATATGTAGTTTTGATAGAGTTTCCAGTATGTTGTTTTGTAAAATGCTTTGTCATTTCCTTTGCAGTAATTTATACAAATGATAATTATACATAAATTAATAAACTGCTAGTGGGAGTTTAATGATGTTTCATGTGGTTTTTGATTTATTACTAAATCATTTGGAGAATATTGAAATGTTCTTAATGTAACCTGCAACTTCCTCAGCTCCAAAAATATATCCAGCAAAATGGAATAATAATTAAAATAAAAAAAGAAAAGGGAAAAAAAAGAACCAGTAAAGGTTTAGATTTCACTACATTATGATATATGATATGATATTATAGGTTGACAAAGAGCATATATGTTTATCTGTGTGTTTTTTCCACATTGCAAGTAATGACATTATTAAAAAAATTAGTTACTACCTTTCCCATTGTGATTCAGCTTTCTATCCCTACCTGCAAGCAGTGTTGGGTCCTCAATTTGCACTTCTGTAGTGCTCTTGTTGCCTCCCATCCTGAAGTTTTCTGCACTACTTTTATATTTAAACTACATGAGAAATATTTAAAATCAAGTAATAACTGCTGGCATGTCTGGGCACCATGCCTGAGGTTAACCGTTTTAAACCAAAATTCTATTCAGTCACAGACAGACGATTGATTCGTTTTTCTTGTATGTTTGCATCTGTCTGTTAAAGTATACTGTCACCTGTAGTTTTCCCATTCTGTGAGAGACCACTGGAAATTAACTTTATTTTAAGCTTGCTTGTATTTTTTTTTTCTGGCATGGGGTAAGGCCGATGCAGACTACCCATGTAACTGTGCCTGTGTTAGCTTTTCATTTTCATGGGTTTCCAAGCTGTTTTTAAATGTAAATCTCCACAGTCTTGTGCTTGGGTTCTATTAAAACGAAACGAAATACCGATCCTATTTTATGATAATTGTTTGGTTCTTGACTTTTAGTTGCTCTATTGAAAACAGCTTGTTTTCAACTTATTTTGAGTTAAATTATTTTTTTTTCCAACTAGACTTTTTAAATTTCTTTATCCAAATAGTTTTTTCAGTAATAGCTTTTTTGGAAAGTCAGGTTTTGCTTTATTGAGTTTTTAGCCAACCTCAAAGCTTTTTCACTCTTGCCTCTCCTACTGATACATTTTATACTTAGTAATACTGTTTGATTGATAACAAGTTACTTTCTGTTCTTTTTAAATGACATGTATTTATTTCTTGCTATGGAAATTTTTATCACATGATTTTAATTACACTCTATGCATCTGTCCTATTACAATTCACAAAGTACCAATGCACTTTTATTGGGTCAAATCTTGCATTGTATATATAATATATATATTATATATATATAAAACTGTAAATGAATATTTACAGTTTATTGACTATTGATATATATATATATATCAATAGTCAATAAAATATTGCCACATTTTGATTTTTTATTAGTGATTGTACTTCCTTGACACATGAAATAATTTTTGCTTAATCAGTCAGTATATGTAACCTCTCAATATATTTGGCCAGAAATTTTGGGATCCATTTCTTTTAAGGTACTATGTAAATGCACACTTAAAGTTTCAGTAAGAGATACATATGTACAAATGGGTTTTCTGCAATGGGTTTGTGGTCATGGCATGCAAATGATGAGTACTTTTATCTCTAACACCCTGGAGGTTCACTAGGCAAAATCCTTTTATCTGTGTGTCTGTGCTTCTGTTTCTTTTCTGTCATGTCTTTAGCTTACTGAAGGAAGTCTCATGCTATTAAAACAGTGATTTTCTTATTGCTACTTGCTGATCATTACATCCTTACTGAGAGATGAAGATCTGCAAAATAGAGCTACAGTTTTCATAACCTATCAAAAAAGGAGCCTCTTTACCAGAAACAATTATAGATACCATGTTTGTACTTAAACAGTGTTGTTCAGTTCTGCATGGTGAGTGCATTATTATATATTGTTCTTTTGTAGATGTTTTAGTTTCTTTTTTTTTCCTGTGTTTTAATAAAGGTGTTCATGGCATGTTAGTCATGGCTCTATTTCATAGGCAGATGTGTGCCCTCCCATAACATGCAGCAGCTTCAAGAACAGGGAGGTTCTTTAGTATCTAGAGTTCTGATCTGATGATATGCTTGGCTGATTGCCATCAAGCAAGTCATGCAGCAGACTTAAAAATTCTGATCTCATACAGTATATATTTGTTCTCAGGGATAATATCCACACTGTACTCCAATTGAAATATTTCTACATTTCTTTCTGAATTAGGCTCACCTCTTCCATTTAATAGAAGCTTCAGGAGTGCCCACCTTTTTGTGGATGCTTATATCTGAGTCTGTTTACTTCTGTAAGGTCAAATGAGCTTATTAGAATGGCAGGACAAAATAGGAGCTCCTATCCCCAGACTGATGCTGGGTTGTGTCTGGCCTGCTTCTCCTCCTTCAAGCCCTGCACTCCTGTGGCATGTTGTACCTGCTTGACTGACCTTGTGGTTTAGTACTTTTAAAACTGAATAGAGCAGAACTTTCCTTTCTCCTCCAGTTGGTCTCAAGAGTGAGATATTGTCACTGGTATTTATTCTCTGACCCTTGACTGTGTTTCTCCTTGAAATTGAACTAATCAAGGAGTTACCTTGTTTACTGATGCTTAGGAATCATTCACTGTCAGTATGTATATTTTTTTCCACTTTGTATAGTTTGACAAATTCTTTTTTAAAGCCAAAATTTTTATTATCTATATCTATTTGTATGTATCTGCTCTTTTTTAGACTGTGAAATCCAAAAGCAGTTGAACAAGGGTTTTTTTGCTTTTAATTTATTTATTTTTTTTGTGCTGTATCTAGCAAAATGCCCTACACAATTAACTTCTTACTACATGCATTTAATTAGATTGTACATGCTCAGATAGATCCCTTGGGCTTCTGAAGCAGTACAGGCTACTTTGGAAAATGATGCAGGCCCAAAACAGATTTAGGTCAGTCAAAATTTTATCTGGCTTTCCCGGTAGGATTTGTTGAAACCAGCTTTCCACTCTGCTGCAACAATGTCTTTGTGTGATTTTGTTTTCTCTTACATTCCATTGTCAGCCAGTCAGAGATTGTGTACTTGATGTGCTTCTTGTCAAACTCATTGGATATTTGAAATAGCAATGCATTTATGGTTTTCATCAGCGGAGTATAAGAGTTTTACCACTTCTGCCATTTATAAAATTTTTTTTGGAACTTGATTTGTGTGGAGGAAATGGAAAGTCATAGAGTTTAAGATTGAAAGGGAATTCTAATGAAAGATCCTGTCACCCAAAATTCTTCAGTGAAGGTTGTGCTTCATAAACTTATTACTGGCATCTTTCTCTAAAATAAAGCTATCTCTTACCATGTTTCATAGTGTCAGTAAAGGGATGTTTTCAAATAGATTTTGGAACATTAACTCTGAATTCTATTGTGTTAAAATCTTTGAAAAGTTCCATAGTTTAAACTTCAAATTCCGTAACATCATTTAGAATCCTTCATAGAGATGTATTTTAAATGACATTTTCCACTTCATATGTCATTTCTTCCTCATGTATTTTGAGTATTCATAGAATTACCTTTGTTACTTGGATACGTCACACATGTCTCTGTTTCTTTGCTCACTACTTCTCAGCCTTCAGTTACCTGCGTCCTCATTTCAAGGATCAGGTCAAATGGGCAATCCTTTTAAAAGGATTTGCTCTGATCTGCAGGCGGAATTATTCTTGTTTTCTCTGTTCTCTAAGCACAGTGTTCCTATTGTTGCTGCTAACTTATACATTGTCATAGTTTTGTCCTCTTATATCTCCTATTTTAGATTATGAGTTTTTTCATAGTAGAAGAATCACGTTCTTCATGTTTCCCTTGGGGCCTACCAAGGTCCATAATATAGCTATCATTCAATGAATGTCTTTAAAATTTGTTTAATATTGATTCAGTAGGAAAAAGGGATATGAATGTAATGATGTGCTATTGAATAAATCTTTGTAAGACTGCTTGTATCTTTTTTTGGAATATAATGAGCATATAACAATATTAATGTAATACCATGCAATCACCTCAGATTTAGCAAAATCCAGAGTCTAAGAGGATGCTAAAAAATATTTAATTCTATCTCAGATTCATATCATAATTCTTATAGGACCTTGTGGCTTGAAAGCCTGAAGTTTTAAATTCAAGTTTAAAGATGTGCCAAAGACGTACTTAACAAAATAAGTATGTAAATTAACAAACAAAAAGTAGTGTCTAGAGAATTCTTATTCCTGGAAGGTCATTTTTAATATATAATATCTTTTACTATTGTTAAAGTTATTTTATGAGCTGAAATGTAATTTTAAAAACTGTCAGTCAAATAACTAAGTATAATTTAACTAGTAAACATTTCTTCTTTTATGAAATATAATTTTTCTATTTAACCATTTTAAAGGCATCCTAATTTTTCAGGTATTAACTATTTTAATTTCTGACCTTTATTTTGCATACAACTTATCATATGAACTTTAATATTTTTTTATATGTGCTAGTGAAATATCATTAAATCCATGAGAGATAAATTATTTTCTTTACCATTTCTTGAAAGTTGCCAGATAATGTTTATCACTTAGGAACTATGTTGAATATGTACCCAAAATAGCTTAAAGAAATCACTGTTGTATTTTTCCCCTCAAAAATATGAAGTCTTTATGTTGATAGTCTATATTAGTCAGCTTCCCTGTTCTGGGGAAAAAATACCTGACACAACTTAATAGAAGAGAGATTTATTTTGGCTTACAGTTTCAGTGGTTTCAGTGTATTGCCTGCTGGCTCCAATGCAGAATGAGCTTGGTGGAAAAACATAGCAGAGGAGAGCTGCCCATCCACTGATGAGCAGGAAGCACAGAGAAAAAAGCAGAACTGGAGACAAGAATACTGTCTTCCAGGTCACATCCCTAATGAACTGATCTTTCTGAACAGACCTTACCTTCAAACACATGAGATTTGGGGGACAGTTTAGATCTCAACCATAACGTAGACTGTGCCTGCTAAGATAACTATGTCACTGGGGGGTTTTGAACCTTATTGTCATTCTGAGAGTTATTTACTCAGAATAGCAGCTGAATTTCCAAATATTATCTACATTTTAGATAGGCAATTTCTTTTCTTCTTTTTTATTTATTTATTTATTTTGGCCAGGCGTGTTTCTAAAGAATATGCTATATAGAATATAGCATGTAAGGAAGAAAATATTAGGTATTTTAGATGCAGCTGGCAAGTCCAGTCACACACACCAAAAATTACATTTTGTTAATTTTTTGAAAATTGCATCTTCTTTGTTACTTGTTCCTCATGTACTAGTCAGCTTTCCCACACCTACACCTTAATGGAGAAGATCTTTAATTTGACCTGTGGCTTTGGGAGAGTCAGTCCATGTTTGGCTGGTTCCGTGGTAGAGGTGGTATGCTGTAGAGTATGCTGGACAGATCCTTATGTCATGGCAGCCATATGGAGGCAGTGAAGAGAGGAGCCTGAGAAAAAAAATACACTCTCCCAGATCACCCTCCTAGTGACCTGCCTCTTCCAACTAGGTTCTATCTCCTAATAGCATATTCAGCCATGAGCGCACCAATGGATTAATCTACTGTTGTGTAGAGTGCCCTGTGATCCAGTCACCTTTCAGTAGCCCCATATCTCATACATGATCCTTTTGGCTGACATGGAAACCATAACACCCCAGTTTATATTGGTTTGAAGCTCTTTTAATGCTGAAATTCTTTCTGATTTATGACTACGTGACTGTGATTTATGGCTATTTTTTTTCTCTCTCTGGTTTTAAGATAATATTCATGTTTTAAAAGTATGTTACTTTTTTTGAAGATTTGAAAATTAGGAAAAGTTAAAATTAATTATGAATTTATACATTACTAAATATCAGATGATGTAAAATTACCTTTATATAATTTAATATCTTGCTAAATAATCCTAATCTTTCTGGATGTATATAAATATACATGTATTTGTAATAAATACATAATTGCTATTTTACTCTCCATATTACTTTAGAGAATACTTGTATTATATATATATATATATATATATATATATATATGTGTGTGTGTGTGTGTGTGATGTCTGAATATCAATAAGTACTCTTTAGGGCATGACTGTGATTGCTTGTCATTGTATAACAAACCAAAAATTAACACAGTCAATCCCTAATTGTTCTTATAAATTTTATAAAACATTTTAATTGCTTTTATTAAGTTATAAATACTATAAAAGTTCCTGATAAACTTCTTAGGGCATGAATATTTGCCTGTATTTGTAATTATTTGTAAAACTAGATCAATTCAAAATATATAATGTTTTGCTTTACACTTAAATATACCCCAAAACTCTCATGGGGGGGACTTTTGGAAAGTGGCTGGAGTATGTGGTCCTGTACTCATTAATAGAGTGAGTATTCCATTGATGAAATCATAGCAGACTGTGGTGTTAGGAGGTAGAGCCTGGTTAGAGGACGTGACTGAGAGTGAGACCCAGAAGAGTATGTTTTTGTCCCTGGCTCTTCCCTTCTCTCTCTGCTTCCTGGCTGTCATGGATTAAGCAACTTTCCTTTATGATATCTTTCTGCCAAGCTGTTTCTGCCACATAGGCAGCCAACATTGTACTTAATCCTTTGAAACTGTGAGCCCTAGTAAACTATTTTGCCTCAGGGATGGGAAAGTGCCTAATACTAAGATACATACAAAGGAAAAGGCAAAATTTTTCAAAGACTAAGAAATGCTGGAGTTATAATGTGCCATGCTTTAGTGTATATTTGCGAGAGTGGTGTGGAGTAATACAGAAGATTCCAGCTTTTTTTTTTTCAGATATAATCAGGTATAAAGTAGAAGACTGGTGAATGTTTGGAAGAGTCACTTTACAATTTTCTTAATGATTGGGTTAGGAAAAGAAAAAGAAAAAGAAAAACAAAAAGAAAAAGAAAAACAAAAACAAAGGGAATAGACAGTTGATCAAGAATTCACTTGTGTTAAGCAGTAAGGCTGTAACTTCTCCCCAGCTAGATGAATAAAGAAGAAGGAGGGGCAGATTGTGTAGTCTTTGGTTAGGAATTACCACAATATGGCATTAAACCATAGTGCATATGTAGAATATAGAATCATTCAGGGGTATAATTTGACTAATGGACTAAGGAAAGATTACGTTTAAATATTTCTACATACCCGGGAATCCTAACTAGTCATGCTTATGATTCAGATTTTCATAGGATGATTATCAAGTCATGTTTGCAGTAAACTGTGTTCAAAGGAGTTATGATAGGGGTATTGGAAGGCAAATTTAGACAGGGAGGGAGGAGAGGGATGAAAAAAAGGAGGAAGGACACATTATTAATCAGCTTTCTTTGCTATCTTGGAAGGTGGTAAAATAAATCAGAGATCATTGATTTCCATATACCTCAAAGAGAAAAAAAGAATTGGGGCAACAACCAACATGACTGAATAAAGCAAATCATACCGAATTAATCTGATTTTATTCTCTGACACAATGGCAAGACTTAAATATGAAGTGAAGAAAAAGTTCATATATCTTTACTAAGTAAGGTTTAGTTTTCTCAGCATTCTCATCAACCTATAAAGAAAATATAGTATTGGGCAAAGGGAGGCTTAGCTTGTGACTTGTCAGTGAGTCAGTGACCTGCTGCGGCAAATAGGGCAAGACTTCAAAAATATATTTTTTTTTTTTGAGGGGGTGATATTTACCCAAATGGTATTTGTTTTATTCTTTAGAATTTAAAGATACACTATGGGAATTTACTCTGAAATGAATATGGGAAGTAAGAAAAGTGAGCTGAAATAAGTTAAAGATTGAAGAGGACCACTGATTAAAATGACACTTTAAAAAGTGATAGCGTATAGTGACAGGCATTCTGGCACATTACTGCTATAAGTTAGAAATGAGGCGTGTTATAGATTTTTATATTATTTGAGGTAATCTGTAGTGTTTACTACCTTTATTTTAATTCTTTTAAATATAATAATGAAGGCATTGTATTCTCTGAATTACAGGACTATAACATATCATTGTCTCTGTGTTTATTTTGTTTTCTTAGTTTTTATAAAATACTTGATTGCTTCTGTAAAATGAAGGAATTGTGTTAATGTCTGCAAAAATGAATAATTATTTTACTATATCATCTCTGTTACCATGACCGTCCATAGAAACCTTTAAAAAAAGTTTTCAGTGTTAACTTTTTATGTAATTTTTAAAGACCTTTTAAGTGGTAATTAAAGGCAACACATGAGACACTAGTAATGCATACTGAAGACATAACTATATGAATATATATCTTACTTTGAATATATATATATATAATTGTCAATTTAAATAACTTATGAAATAAACAAAGATTGCACACATGTCACTTTGGATTCTTGTTTTACTAGTAATGCTAAACAAAAGGACCATGGTTCCGATTTTGTTTTAGCTTCATGATTCTGGTTCAAAAACTTCAGTGATTTATGTTTGCCTATTATTTTGTGATCTCAAAAATACCTAAATTAAAGTAATACATTAATTTCTTCCCTTTCTCCATAGTTTTCAATTTTGATACAATTTTAAACATATAGAACACTTGCAAGAATTGTACTTAAGAACCCTAAATACCCTTTGTTCAAACTCATTAGTTGCTTAAACTTGCCCCTTTACTTAATTTTTTGTATCTGTACCTTTTTCTTCTTACACACACACACACACACACACACACACACACACACACGGAGTGTTGTTCATGAAGCATTTGCGAATACATTTCAGATACAGTGTTTCTTTTGCTGAAGTGTTTTAGTGTGTATTTCCTGAGAATAAAGATAAGCAGAGTATAATTACTGAAAATAAAGAAATTAGGATTTTCTATCATGTGCTTACAGTACACGTTTAGGGTTACAGGTGCATTTATTGTTGTATTTTAAACTTTTCTTTTGATCTGGAACATTTCCTCAGTATTTACTCTGGTATTTGTACAGTTCAGGCCAGATATTTTGTACAAAATCCTCAAGTTGTGTTTGCTTGATGTTTCCTAATGATTAATTCAGCTTATGAATTTTTGGCAGGCACACCATAAAAGTGATGTTGCATCTTTCTCAAGTGCATCTTGTGTGTTTGTCCCATTATTGATAATGCTGTCTTTGATCAATTAGTTAAGGTGGTCTGTGCCAAGTTTTTCTGCTGAAGGTTTCTAGTTTTCTCATGGTAATTGATAAAAAATTTTTAAGAAGCTACTTCCAGACTATGGAAATCTCTTGCTTGTCGTCACAGTTTCACTCCCTCCTGCTGATCCTCTCGTGTTCTCTTCATTCAGTCAGTTTGCCATGATGTTTGCTTACTGGTGATGTTCTAGCTCCATCAGCCTATCTCTATTTTTCAGAGGCATTCTACTCAAAGAGTTTTCCTTCTTTCATTTTGTAATTTACTAGTTTCTTTGTTTTTATCATGTTATATCATAATGAATCGAGTGCTTTGCAACAATTAATTACTTTGTTTGCCCAGTGGTCCCAGATTTAACTAGTGGAAGTCTTTTGAAGCTATGGCATGTGTCCTTTTGATATATTCACATTTTAAAACATTTATTTCTTCCTTGCTCATCTTCCAGAAAAATATGCTGTCCACATAAATTCAATATATTTTAAATCTTCTCTCATTCATATTCTTTCCATGATAGTTTTTTAAGAAATTATTTTCATGGCTCAGTTACACATTCTGCTATTGATTTTGGTGTCACTCATAGGATCTTTCCTTCCTTCACTGTCTAACTCAGTTTTCTTAGAACTTCTATAAAATATCTCTGATGTACATAGTGCCAGTTTGACACATAATTCCATTGGCATCTGGTGGTTAATTTTCTTTTATAGGTAATTTGATATTTTTATCATTCTCTGACATTCTGTTATGCTCAATATAAAAGATTTTTGTTTCTTGTTTTTATATTTTTTGAACAATATTCTAATAAGTTTAATATTCAGATGGCTTTATTACTTATGTTACCAAAATTCCAGGCCTATGGTTTTTAAACAGTCTGTAAAATATACCCATATTTTAAGACATTAGTTTGACCAAAATTCATGGGTTACATAGCTTCTCCTTTAGCATTCATTGTTCATTTGACTAAATTGAAACTTTCTTCTTTATCATTATAATTATTTTATTGTGTGATACATCTATTAGCCCAGGAAGTATCTCTTTAAAAGACAGGTCTACAGGAAATGAAATGATTTAAAATTATTGATTCTTTTGGTGATTTACCAATCATGGGTGTTAATTCCATTCTCCCTTTGAAAATTATCATATATATGTATATATATAATATATATATATTATATATATATATTTAAATAAATGGAAATTTAAAACCACAGAAATTTAAAATGTACAGAAATTAAATTAGGTTGACTAATCATTGACACCTGATTTGTGGAAAGTAGTGCATTGCAGTATTAAAAGGAGTTGTTTTAACTTAGAAAGTAAGCATTTTGAACATAGTGAGAGAAAATCCTTTTTGTAGTTCACAAGAAAGAGATATAAAGGTAGTTGGTAGGAAAAAAAAGGATCTAAATTGGACAAAACACTCTATTGCTTGAAACTAGCAATTTAGAAAAGTTTGCAAAAGTAAGGACAAGGTGAATAAAGAAAGCATATGCCTTATATGATGATGGCTAACTTATGTTTCATGCTTGGGCATTGAGCACAAACTTACAAATCTTATGCTTTCAAAAATGCAACAAATGAGGCTTCTTATGAAAAAACTCCTACTTTTGAATATTATCTAATATTTTTAAAGACCTGGACAAATAAAAAAGTAAGTATGAGATAGTTTTCTTAGTTTAAATTAAATTTTGCTTTGCCTTTTGACCCATATATATATATATATATATATATATATATATATATATATATATTATGTAATGTTAAATCTGAAGGAAAAAATATCTCCTGAAAAAGACATCATTTCTTTATCCTGCAAACATTGAAACTTCTTTTGTCACAGTGTCACTATCTGTATTTGTCCTACTGTACAACATCCCAGTAGAATTTCCCTCCCTTTCTTTCTTTCTTTCTTTCTTTCTTTCTTTCTTTCTTTCTTTCTTTCTTTCTTTCTTTCTTTCTTCCTTCCTTCCTTCCTTCCTTCCTTCCTTCCTTCCTTCCTTCCTCCCTCCCTCCCTCCCTCCCTCCCTCCCCTCTCTCTCTCTCTCTCTTTCTTTCTTTCTTTCTTTCTTTCTTTCTTTCTTTCTTTCTTTCTTTCTTTCTTTCTTTTTCTTTCTTTCTTGTCTCTTTTGAGATAGGGTCTCACTATGCAATTCAGGCTGCCCTTGAACCTGAACTGTACTTTTTAACCCAATCTGGTCTTGAACTTGCAATGATCCTGATCCTCCTGCCTTAACCTCAGAGTACTGGAATTACAGGTATGCACCACCACACCTGGCTCCACCTGAATTTCTTATTCCTTCTTACTCCTTGATCAACCCTTCCCATCCTTTTCTACTTTCAAGGTCTATCATATCAGTTTTGTTAAATTCTCTGTACAATGTGATCATATGCATTTGTCTACTTAGCTTATTTCACTTCTGTTCTCCAGTTCCATAATCTTACAAGTGACTTGTTTCATTCTTTTTAATGGCTAAATACCACTTCATTATATATTACAGTATATGTCACATTTTCTTTATGGATTTATCAGCTGACAGCCATTTAGATTGTTTTACATTTCTTGGCTTCTGTGAACAGCTCTGATGTTAACATGGGAGTGCAGAAGTTTCTTTGGCATACCAATTTCATTTTCTTTGTTGATATCTACTCCATAGTAGAATTTCTGGATCATTTGGTAGTCGTGTTTTTCATTTTTGAGGCACCTCTATACTATTCTTTGGTAGCTGTACTAACTTACATTCCCATCAGCAGTGCCCAAGAGTTCTCTTTTCCCCATATCCTTGTTAGCTCTTGTGTCTTGGTTACTTTTCTCTCATTGCTGAGACATTAATACTTGATGCCCAACATGAAATAAGGAAAGGTTTATTTAATTTACAGTTTTTGGAGGTTTCAGTTCATACTCAGCTGGCTCCAAGGCAGGGTGGCATGGCTGAGGAGCAGCCATTCATACAAACGACAAGAGCAGAATGGCAAAAGAGGAAAAGCCAGCCTCTTTCCCTCCCTTATATTGTAGGCCAGCTCCTCACCTCTGGGCAGTTGCAGCATTCGTACCACCAATCCCAGTGTTAGACAGCAAACCAATTACAGGTAGACTGAATCACCTTCATAACGGCAAGAGGCTTTGGGGAGATATTTAAACAAACCACAACATTTCACCCCTGGTCCCCCACAGAACTCATGCACATCTTTTATGCAGAAGACATTTAGTCCATCTCCAAGAGTTGTGAAAGTCCTAACAGTTTCAGCATTGCTGAAAAGTCCCAAGGCTCTTCTGAGATCCAAGCTAAACTCTTAGCTGTGAGCCCCTATACAAATGAAAACAAATTAAACACTTCCAACATTCAGTGGCACAAGATAAACATTTCCCTTCCAAATGGTACAAATGGGAATACAAAGCATTGGAACCAAAGCAAGTCCAAAATCTATCAGGGAAAACATTACATCCTCGAGTTCCATGCTCAGCATCTTAAGCATTCTGTGTGCTCCAAAAGTCTTGAGTGACTCCACCCCTGTGGCACTTCTGGTGGTTTTAGCTCCCATAGCTTCTCTTGTAGGTTTGTTTTGCTTTCTTCTTGCAGCTTTCCTCAGATAATCCACATACCTGGCGTTTCCAAAATTCTGCGTTCTCCACTGCATTTTTGCCTTCACACCTACAGCTTCACACACTGCCCTCTTAGAGGCACACTACCTGGCCTCCCAGGCCCTCTGAAATTGGGGTGGAAACTTCCTTAACCTTAGAACTCATGCATTTTTCATGCACCTAAAACCAAAACCAGGTGGATGTTGCCAAGTTCTGTTGCCAGCTGGAGCAGTAGCCAGGGTTTCTTCTCTTGGCTATATAGGTCCAGTGCCTGGATAGCTGAGCACTCTGAACTTGATTGTGAGGAACAGATTCTCTATGTTGCTGCCATTCTGGAACCTGGTATGGCTGCTGCCATTTTGAAATGGCCACCATTCTGGTACATGGTGCTCTGCAGCTTTCTCCAAGAAAAATATTTTTCTTTTGTAGTTTTGGGGCTGCAAAGCATGGGGATCCTCTGCTTCAGGTGATGCTCAAGGCTATATTTTTTATTTTTCTGTTCCTTCTCAGCAATTGAGATCTCAGCACTATCTTTATAGTCCATAGATTTCTGACCAAACTCACATTTTAAATCATCCTGCCTGGTTCTTTGCTCTTGATTTACAACATAAATCTGGCTAAAGTCCCCAAACAATAGCCATACCACAACCTCAATATTTGATTGCCTTGAAATTTCTTTTGCCAGGTTAATTAATCTGCCACTCTTAATCTCAGTCTCAGACAAAGTTTTTGGACATGAGCAAACTGCAGACAAAATTTCTGTCAAGTCATAACACACATCATCTGGGCACCAACAACCAATACAGTCTTCCTTCCCAGCAGAAGCCTACTGAGCCTTGTCTTCACTGGCAGGCTTTCTATCAGACTTTTAGTCTCCAGAATCTCCCATGCAGAACAACCTAAGGCATTCCAATGCCACCCTTTCAGGTGACATCTCCAAACCTTTTCAAACTCTTCCCACAAGCCATTTTCAAAGGCTCTTGAGCCACATGCTCAGGTACAATCACAGCAATGACCCCACTCCACTGGTATCGAATTTTATCTTGGTCACTTTTTTCTCTCATTGCTGAGACAAAATACCTGATGCCGAAAATGAAGGAAGGAAAGGTTTATTTAGCTTACAGTGTTTGGAGGTTTTAGTCTATACTCAGCTGGCTCCAAGGCAGGGTGACCTTGCTGTGGAGCAGCTGTTCATGGCAGCCACAAGTGACAAGTGAAAGGGCAATAGAGGGAAAACCTGCCTTCTTCCTTCCCTTAAATTGTGTGCCAGCTCCCCACCTATGGGAGGCTGCAATGCTCACACTACCAATCCCAGTGCTAGGCAACAAACCTGTCACGAACGCTAGACTCAGCTGCCTTCATGACTACATGAGGCTTTTGGGGGACACTTAAACATACCACGAAAACTTGTTATCATTAATTTTTCTGATAATAGCTACTCTTACTCTTGAAGTGATATCTCACTGTTTGGATATATATTTCTCTTATGATTAGTGTTGTTGCTCATTTTTTTGTCTGTTGGCCATTTGTATGTCTTCTTTTGTGCTATTAGGTCTGTTGCCCATTTTAATTGTCTTTTGTTACTGAGTTTTTAGAGTTCTTTTATATTCTGGATATTAACTTTTTGTCAGATGTTTAGTTTGCAAATATTTCTTTAATTCTGTGGGTTGTCTCTTCAGTGTGTTGATTTTTTTTCTTACCTTTTGAAGAATGTTGTCCAGTTGGTCTCTTTTTTGTTTTGGTTTCTGCTGCTTTCGGGGTTTTGCTTATGTCAGTTATCTGAAACATTTCCTTGTCTTTTGTTCCAGTAACTTTGCAGTTTCAGGTCTTACATTTAAGTCTTTAATTCATTTAAAGTTGGTTTTGCTAATTATTGAGGAATGGGTTATTCATTATTCTGTGTATGGATACCCAGTTTCTCAAAACCTTTTATTGAAAAGACTAACTTTTGTGTTTTTATGTTGTTCAAAATCTTTGACTGTAGGTACATTGGTTTATTTTGGGTAGTTTTGTTCCATTCATATATATGTGTGTGTGTTTTTTTTTTTTTTTCAACAGTACCAGACTGTTTTGTGTACTTTGATTACTACAGTTGTATAGTTTATTTTGGAGACATGTAGTGTAATAACTCTTCCTTTTATCTTTTTGTTTAAGATTGCTTTGGCTACTTTTTTTTTGTTGGTCCCATATAAATGTTAAGATTGTTTTTCTGATGCTATGAAAGATGTCATTAGCTGAACATGTGTTTTATTCCCTCATTTTGTGACCTTAGCTCTGCAAGATACAGAAAGTCTGGCAGGTATTGTTGTGACATGAAGTCCTGGTCAAAAAAGCTGGTTCTGAGCCCACGCTAAGGCTCAGATATGCCAAGGTGGGAATGTCACATGATTAGTGTTCACATTATTCTTCTTGTCTTTGAGAATCAATGTGTTAACACATGAAGAAATAAACAGATCTGGTATTTGCTGCAAATTAATCTCACAAAAATTATATGTGAAGATGAATTTGTTTCTTCTGTTAAGTTCCAGGTTTTAAATTTAGAAAAATGAGATTTGTGAAAATAGCCAATTTTTAGGGAATTTCTTGATTTATTTTTCCATTTATTCTACGCTTGCTTAGTATATTTGGTTTCTTCTTGTTTGAAAGATTCTATGTAATGGGGCAGTATAGTCATTCACTCTTGGGTCAGTTAGAGACAAGTACCATCAGTGCCTTTCACTCACTAAAGGAGAATAAAGTAGACCTACTAAAGATGCTTGTTTTGAATGTTGGACTGTTGATTTTGTTAAAATAGATAAAAACCACAAACTCCTGTGTTAATAAACTGGTATTTCTGCTTAACACAGAAGATCTTAATTCTCTCTGGGCAAAAGTTTGGTTGATCACTGAGAATTAAAAGTCCCCTAAATAAATTTTTACATAGGGGAGTTTTTATTTGATTGTCTATAGTGTGTTTGATTTGTTTGACATAACTCAATATAGTTTAAAGGGTTATATTTTGTTTTCATTAGGTTGTATTTTGTTTCTTTTGAATAAAAGAACAGTGTAGCTTAAAATATATTTTAGTTGAAATATTTTGAACTTCATAGGTTATGTATTCTTCCAGTATCTGTGCTCTAGAAGGAAAAATTAATAAAGTCCAATTGAATTACTTTCTCCTTATACTCACATTGATTCTTTTGGAAAACAGAGAATAGATCAGTTTGTGTATTTTTGTGAGATGTGCGAGCAGCATGCCTGCTTTTCTCTCAGTGCATGATTTTCAATTAGAATTGAAATGTAATTATAAAGAGTATTGAGGTAATTCTGTAGATAAAGCAAGCAAAACTCTCATCACTCTGATCTTCATCTGTCAGACCAAAGGGTATTTTAAACACTTGTGTAGTTGGAATCATCACATCAGATCTAAAACTAAATTTACTTATAAGCCTTCTATGCATTTGAATTGCTTTTATGTTCTACTGATATTCTGCAGATACCCAGTACTTAAAAATAATTGTGAAGCCAGTGTGCAGACTTTTTTTTTACTACTTACTTATGAATGTTTTCCTAGACTAGTGTTTAGGATATTGGCATATAATTGTGGACATTCTGTTCATCAGCCTGTTACACATTGCTAAATGTATAATCTACTATATTTTGAAAACCTTTTTACTTAGGTTGTTAAAGTATGTAATGTCTAAATATGTGTTGATCTGGATTAGTTTAGTGTGACCTTGGTAAATTGCATACTTTTTAAAATTTTTCTACTACAGATGCATTTTGTAGGAATACTTTGAGGATGAATGTTTTCAAATCATTTTGAAATTGCCAAGCATCCCATAAAGTATGTATATTTACTTTTTCAATCAATTGGCAATGATGCAGAGTACATTTCGTAGTCAGTCATAAAGGAATAAATTCCTATTTGTAGTTCTTCAGATTGGTAACTATTAAGGGGAAATGTATATAAAAGTTAAAGATGTGGTATTTGTTAATTTGTTTTAAGTTATATAACTTTAAATTTTGTTAATTTGATTTAAGTTATAGAACTTTAACTTTTCTAATTACTGATTTTACTATTGTTCACTGCATAATGCTTCTCATTTTTTTTATTTAAAGAGAAACAAAAACATGTAAAGGTTAGAGATAATAGAGAATTCCAAAAAAAGATAAACAATAAGAAATCACTAGTTAATCAATTACATATTGTCCTCTTAGAAATAGTTGTTCAAGTTACAAAATTAAAGCATACAAAGTAGATAGTCAAACAGTGAGAGTGTAAACAGCTATGCAAGCATGAATCTCTACATGTACTTCTTTCTGTATTAGAGAGAAAAATAAAACTTAGCAAGACAGAACAAAACAAATTCCTATAAAAACATGAAACCAAAAAGTCATATAAAACCACAGTACAAGGTGATCGACAATAATTACTGTGTTGTTTCTTATTATCTTTAATAGAATGTCTATATCATCAGGCATAATTGAATATAGCAGTATAATTGAGTAAAGCAGTAAATAACTATTTGTAAAAAAATAAAACATTGTAGATAGTATAAAACTTCAAAGGCAGGTAATAATCAAACCATAGTGGATATTCTAGTGGATCTTGTCATCTTAAGTGCAGTTGCCTATACTCTCAGACTTGATACTATCAATCATAACAGCTTTGAATAAAATCTATCAATACAAAACAGCAATCTAACAAGCCAGATTTGATTATGATCAGTCATGGTAAAACAATGTAGTTTTTACAGAGCTTTAGATTAAGTTAATAGGAAATTAAGGATGGTTACCATACTATATCTTGTTATTTTGGGATAACTGTCTGTGCCCTCAAATCTAGTACAGGTAGAATGACTGGAACAGAATATAATACATTTAAGCAGAGTAGTGTAAGAAATGTGGGTTTTAAATACTGGTTTACTATTAACAATATAGTGTATCAAGGCCATCTATGTTAGTGATTCTAGTTATCCTTCTCTGCCTAATTTCTGCTATGCTATTTTTCTGCTTTTGTTTGTCTAGTTTTCTCTTTCATTCTATTGCCTGCCCCACTCATTGAGGCCTTTCTGCCACTGTTCCTAAAATCCTGGTATTTTTTTTCTCTCTCTCTAGAATGTCCTTCAGTATTCTCTGTAGGGTTGGATTGGTGGTCACAAACTCCCCCAATTCCTCTTTGTCATGGAAGCATCTTGTTTCTCCATTAATTTCTAGTGACAGTTTTGCAGGGTACATCAATCTGGGCTGGAGGTTATTTTTTTTTTTTTAGGTCTTGGAAGACTTTGCTCCAAGCTCTTTTTGATCTGATGATCTGTGTCGAGAAGTCAGCCATGATTCTGATGGGCTTACCTTTATAGGTAATCTGTTTCTTTTCTCTGATGGCTTTTAATATTCTGTTTTTATATTGAATTTCTGGTTTCTTGATTATTATATGTCTGGGTGTAGCTCTGTTTTGGTTGTAGGTGGCTGGAGTTCTGTATGCCTCACATAACCGAATGTCATTTTCTTTTCCCATGCTTGGGAAATTTTCCTTAATTATTTCCATGTATAGCCTTTGTAATTGGCCTGTATGTATTCCTGCTTCTTCATTCACATTTCTTATTCTTAAATTGTAGATTCTCTTGTCATCTTCTAACCTTTGTATTGTTACTGCCTGTTTCCTTGTTGTTCTTAAGGGATCTTACCTTTCATGATCATACATTGCAAAGTTGTCTTCAAGTTTTGATAGTCTATCCTTAGTTTCTTTTAAGGTGTTTTGCCGGCTTTCAATGGAGTTTTTAATTTCCTGGTAGTCTCTTTGACTCTGCTTCATGTATTCTATATTTTCTTTATATTCTTTATTGAATGTTTCTGTCCTTTTTTGTGTTCCTCCCTTCTTCCATCTGTATCATCCTGAGAGATGCTTCCTGAGAGCATTTCTTTTATTACTCTACTCATATCTTGCTTTACCTGATTTATTTCAGTTTTGAGCTGTCTACAAGGTCCCGAAGATATCTCTTAATGTCCATTGAAGCCATGTCTGATGTTGTGTGTTTGCCACCCTCAGTCTCCCTTGTTTTTCCTTCTCCTGGATCAGTGCTTTCAGGGTTCTGGGCTGGGGTCCTCCTCCTGCCTCTCTCTCCTGTCATGGCCCTGGCTTCCTCCACATGGGTTACAGTGCAGGTCCCAGCCTCCTTCCCTGTTGGCCACGTTTCCTCCGAAGCACGTTGGCAAGGGAACTCTTCCCTCTCCTGCCTGCTCTTGTCACTGAGGTGTAAGCAGTGGCTGTATTTGCTGCCGCTCCTCACTGGGCCAGCCAAACTTCAGGTGCCTTCACCTGGTTAGTACTTGCTAGGGGCAGGGAATTGATTTGGGATGGCTAATTGGGTTCTGGCCAGGGGTGTGGCCCAGTCCAAGCAAAACCCACTAATCTGCTCTTGGGAGGGAGGAACCAACTGAAGTCACTGTCACTCCCAGTTCAGGCTCCTCCTTCTTGATTCCAACATGTCACCCATTTGGTCATGCCCTTCCCATGGGAGGGGGGTCTCATTCCCAGCACTGACCGTGGATTAATGAAGGTCCCTTCACCAGCTCTGCTCTCCATTGGGCTCAACAACCCCTGACTTCAGCACTGCTGTGCTTCCTGTGAGTGGTGGCAGGAACGAGTTTGGGCAGCTCTGCCTGCCGGCACAGATTCAGGCCTTTGCAAACTTGATGGGTCACTGTGAACGCTGTGTCCCATAATTTTTAGCTGTTTCAGTTGTAGTCCCAAAGTATTTGATGAGTTTTTTACATTTTAATTTCTTCCTGTGTCAAGAGGATCCATCTCCCTCTGTCTGGGTCTCTTCAGGGTGTTTTATTCTGGCAAATGAGTTGTTTCTCCCGAGAGACTTTGTATTGTGTTGCTCACTAATCAGCTATCTTATCTTCCTCTCTCTCTCTCTCTCTCTTTTGTTTAGACTTCATTATTCATTTATAGCTTCTTCAGTTGACATTATCTTTAATTTGAAATCCTGCAGTTTTGGAGAACACATAGTAATATTTGTCTGTACATTCATTTTAGATATTTTGTCATGCTTCATATTTTAATTAGTTATACAGATCAATGAGTTTTATTTTTGTAGACTCATACTTAATATATTATGATCATTTTCATCCCCATCCCCATTTACCTTTTTTCTCCCACTTACACATTTTATGGGAGGTTTAAATGCATATAACACACTCTACTCATATCCATCTCCCTCTAGTACTCACCCTTAAACATTGTCTCCCTCTTCTTTTCTAGTAAAAATCATCTTTTTAGTTTCTTTTTTTTTTAGATTCCAAATATCAGAGAGATTATGTGATATTTGTATTTTGGAAACTGGTTTATTCTGTTCAACATGAGGGTCTCCATATCCATGCATTTTCATGTAAATTACAAAACTTCATTTTTCTTTATGGCTGAATAAAACTTCATTGTGAATATATGCCCCATTTTCTTTAATCTTTTGTTGGGTACCTAGTTGGGAAGCCTAGTTGGCCATTGTGAAGTGAGCTGTACAATAAGCCTGATAAGTAGGTATCCCTATAGTGTGCTGACTTTAATTGCTTTCAATATATATCAAGGAGTGGCATAGCTGAATGAAATGTTAGCTCTATTTTTAGTTTTCTGAGGAAACTCCATACTGATTTCCATAATGGCTCTTCTAATTTACATTTCCATCAGCAATGTGGAAGGTTTCTTTTCCCTCCACATTTTACTATCTTTTTTTGTTTTTATTGTTCTTAATGATAGACAGTCAAATGGGGTGAGATGGGGTCTCAGTGTAGATTTAATCTGAATTTTTCTGGTGACCAAAAATGTTAAGCATTTTTTCCTATATACTTATTGATCATTTGTACTTCTTCTTTTGAAGCGTGTATGTTCATATCCCTATTAATTGAATGGGCCTTTTGGTATTAAACTTGTTGATACTCAATATATTAATCCTCTCTTGGAAGAGTAATTGGTAAATATTTTTCCCCTTTTTTAAGGCTGTCTTTTCACTTTGTAAGTGCTTTCCTTTTCTATAAAGAAACTTTTTAATTCAAGGTAATCTCCTTTGTTGATTCTTGTTATTTTGGGGGCTGTTGAGTGCTATTCATGAAGTCTTTGCCTGTGCCCATGGCTACAAGTGTTTCCCTCATACATTCTTTTAGCAGTTTCAAAGTTTCAGGTCTTGTACTTAGGTCTTTGATCCACTTTTTATTGATTTTTGTATGAGATGAGAGAAAGGGATCTAGTTTCAGTTTTCTAAGTGTTATGCAGTTTTCCAAGCAACATTTGTTAAAGTGGCTATCATTCTCCAACATACCTTTTTGGCTTCTTTGTTCAGAATAGATGATTGTTCTGTGAGTTTGTTTCTCTATCCTCTATTATGCTTCATTGGGGTACATATCTATTTTTTTTTCTTTTTTGCCAGTAACATGCTGTTTTCTTTACTGTGTCTTTGTAGTATAATTTAACCCAGGTATTGGGATGTTACTATCTTTGTTCTTTTTGTTTAGGATTGCTTTGTTACTCTAGATCTTTTGTGCTTTCATATGAATTTTTAGATTTTGTGAAAAATGTCATGGGGATTACATTGCATATATAGATCACTTCTGATAATAAAATGACTTTGACAATATTAATTCTGCCATTCCAATAAAGTGGGAGGTTTTTCTGTCTTCTGATGTCTTCTTCATTTCCTTCTCCAGTGTTCTGAAGTTTTCATTGTAGATGTCTTTGGTTATATTGATCCTTAAGTATTTTATTTTATTTGAAGCTATTGCGAATGGGTTAATATTGCTTATTCAGTATAGTTCTTAAAATTTAACCTAAGATAATTAGGCAAGTGGAAAAAAATTAAAAAAACAATACAAATAGGAAATCAAATTATTTTTCTTTGCACATGACATGATCCTATACTTTAAAGACCCTAAATACCCTACCAAAAGACTTTGAAAGCTGATAAACAAATTCAGGAATATATCAGAACATGCAGTCAACATTTACAGATCAATATCTTTACTGTACATAGTTAATGGATTAGCTAAAAAGCAATTAGGAAAACAATTCCAGTCACTTATTCTGCAAGATTTTTTTCTTTCTTGATCTTGGGTTGAAAAGAGTGAAGGAATTGATAGCGGTATTAACATTGACATGGAACTATAAAAAAGAGTCTTGAATTACCACATATTGATGACATGTATTATTTTCCATGGGTTAGGCAGTGTAAATAGAGCATTGCATTTAATCCTCCATGTTTATACTTAATACATATTTAATCCTACACACACACACACACACACACACACACAATGTTTTTTTTTTTTTTTTTTAGACAAGGTTTTGCTATGTAGTTAAAGCTGGTCTGGAACTCACTATGTTGCCCATACTGGCTTTGAACTTGTGGGTGATCTACCTGCTTCAGCCTCATGAGTGCTTGGATGATAGGCATCCACTACCACACGTGACAATCCAGGATTTACTAAGTGTCTAGATGGTTTTAAAAATGCTAGTTACTATCAGTTCCATTCTGCACAAGAGAAAACTGAAATAGACATTAATTTAGCAAATTGTTCAATTGCATTGAAGTAAAAAAAATTCAGAGCAGACATTTGAGCCCGTTTCTGCAATTGGCTATCCTGCCAATATTTCTTACCAGAAATAACTGGAAGTTTCTACACTGACTTATGTGGGAAATGATGTTACCAATTGTCTGATTTGTGTTTTCAGTGTTCCCCTTTAAACAGGTTTTTGCTTAGGGAGAAAATCTTCTGACCTTTAAGCAGAAATATCCTTGTGGTTAATGATGAATCTCTTGTATATATATTCACTTTGTGCTGGGCAACAGGAACAGGGTAATTTATGTATAACTCAATTATAAATTAGAATACTAAATATGTCATCTTAATATGATTTGTCTTCCTTCCTTAGCAGAGCTTAAAATGAAACAAGAATGGAATGCTACATTAAAGATTTAGTATGTTGGGTTCATGAAAGACTGATGTTTTAGACTTAGTTTACCTATTAGTAAACAATAATTTGACAATGAAAAAAAAGCATAGCATAGGGAATGTCTTTTTTCCCATGTCGACGAAGTAGAATAACATACTGTTTAAAACCTTGGACTCCAGAACTATTCTGCTGCATTGGTTCAGACACTGCAGCCTCTTTACTTGTGTGATTTTGTATAAATTATTTTAGTTCTCTGTGCCTCAGGCTTTTCACATTTAGAATGTGACAATAGTAGTACTGTGTCTTCATATTACTGCAAAGGTTAAATGAGATAAAGCATTTTCAGTGGCTCTGCCTGACACATGGTAAATTCACCATAAATATTGATGATGTTCATTAAATTTTACCTAATATGCAAGAGCTTTTATCATTTTTTTAATTTAAAGAGACAAAAACCAGAAAAAGGGTAGAAATATTACATAATTTCAAAAAAAAGATAAACAGTAAGAAATCACTAGTTGATAAATTACATATTATACAAAATTAAAGCATAGAAAATGGACATTCAAGCAGTGAGACTGCAAACAGGTCTGTTCAACAGTCCAACAAGAACTTAGAAATATGGTTATCAATCCTACACACTTAAATATACATGCAGTTATGTCTTTTATAGCACTTCCTATTTCCTCTGTTTTTTACAATAGCAATTATACATTTTAAAAACTTTATTTAAAGAGAAAACAAGCTAAACAGAAAAAAGGGTAGCAAAAATACAGAATTCTAAAAGAAAAAAAGAAAAAAAAAGAAAAAAAAGCCACTAAGAAATCACTAGTTGATAAATTACATATTGTCATCTTGGATGTAGTTGTTCAGGTTAAAAAGTTAAAGGACACATAGTAGACATTCAAACAGTGAGACTGCAACCAGTTCTGCTCCAAGATCCAACAAAGATTCATCAATATAGCTATCCATTTTACACACTCAAACATACATGCAGTTATATCCCTTAGAGCACTTTCTTTTCCTCTTTTTTACAATAGCAATTACACATTTTGGGTTTTATTACTCTTATAGTTCTTATTTTTATACTAGAGACACAATGTGATATGTATAAATACGATTCTTATTTATTTCACAAATGAGGATAATCTCAAGTTGTCTCCATTTACCAACAAAGACCTCAAGATCATCCTTTTTATAGGTGAGTAATATTCTATTGTATAAAAATACCACATCTTTTTCATCCACTCTGCATTTGATGGGTATCTTGGTTGTTTCCAAGATTTAGCTATTGCAAATTGTGCTGCTATGACCATGGGTGCACATATATCGCTGTGATATGAACTCTTCAGTTCTTCTGGGAAAGTACCCAGGAGGTGAATAGCTGGATTGAATGGCGCTTCCAATACTAGTCTTCTGAGAATTCTCCATACTGATTTCCATAGTGGTTACATTAGTCTACATTCCTACCAACAGTGGAGCAGTGTTCCTTTTTCCCTGAAGACTTGCCTACATTTGTTATCAGTTGATTTTTTTTCAAATTTTATTTAAAGAGAAAAAAAAAGCGCAAAACAGAAAAAGGGGTAGAAACAATATAGAATCTCAGAAAAAAAAAAAAGCAGTAAGAAATCACTAGTTGATAAATTACATAGTGTCTTCTTTGACCTAGTTGTTAAAGTCACAAAATTAAAGCATACAAAGTATACATTCAAACAGTGAGACTGCAAAGAAGTTCAATGATCCAGTAACAATTTAGCAACATGGTTTTCAATCCTACACACCTAAACATACATGCAGCCATATCCTCTAGAGCACTTTCTTTTCTTCTTTTTACTTTTTAAGTCCATTATCTGCTTAATTATATCCTGTTTCAGTTGATTTTTTGATGGCAACTATTCTTTTCAGAGTGAGGTGAAATCTCAATGTTGTTTTAATTTGCATTTCTCAAAAGACCAGTGGTAGTGAACATTTCTTCATGTATTTATTTGCCATTTGTATATCTTCCTCTGAGAACTGTGTGTTCATCTCAGATGCCCATTTTTGGAGAGAGTCTTTGAATTTGGGGAGTTGATGTTTTTCAATTCTTTCTATATTCTGGATATAAGTCCTTTGTCTGAGGGGTTGCTGGCTAAACTTCTTTCCTACTCTGTGGGTTTTCTTTTCACTCTTTTGATGATTTCTTTTGAAGTGCAGAAACTTCAATAATATGAGATCCTAGTTGTAGATTCTTTGAAGTGTTTCCCATGCAGTTTGCATTTTATTCATGAATTCAGAGCAGACATCTGCCTACCCCTTTGTCTCCAAGACTTCTACCTACCTTGTCTTCCAGTAGATTTAGTGTTTCTGTTTTAATATTTAGGTCTTTGATCCATTTAGACCTTAGTTTTGTGCATGGTGATAGGCTTGGACCTAGTTTCAGTCTTCAGCATGTGGAGAGCCAATTTTTCCAACACCATTTATTAAAGAGGCTATCCTTCTTTCATTGGACATATTTAGCCCCTTTGTCAAATATCAGCTGACTGAGTGTGTCTGTAGTTGTGATTGCATCTTCTAATCTGTTCCATTGATCCTCAGGTCTATTTCATTGCCAGTACTTTGCTGATTTTATCACTGTGGCTTTGTAGTAGAGTTTCAAGTCAGGAATTGAGATGCCTCCTACCTTGCCTTTGTTGCCCAGAATTGCCTTTGCTATTGTAGGTTTATTCTGTTTCCAAATGAATTTTAGGAGTGTTTTCTGTAGATCTGTGAGTTATGTCAATGGTATTTTGATTGGGATTGCATTAAATCTGTATAATAGTTTTGGGAGTATGGCCATTTTCACAATGTTGGTTCTTCCTAGCCACGAGCAAGGAATATCCTTCCATTTTCTAATATACTCTTCAACCTCCTTTTTCAGCATTCTATAATCTTCAGCATATAGGTCTTTTACATTTTTAGTTATGTTGATTCCTAAGTATTTCATTTTTTTGATTCCTAAGTATTTCATTTTTTAAAAGGCAATATTTCTATAATTTCTCTCTCAGTGAATTTTTTGTTTGTGTACAGGAATGCTATTGATTTTTGAGCATTTACTTTGTATCCAGCTGCACTGCTGAACTTGTTTATTACCTCGATTAGTCTTTTAATGGAGTTTTTGAGTCTTCTATATAGAGTATCATGTCATCTGCAAATAGTGATAATTTAAATTCTTCCTTTCCTATCTTTATTCCTTTTATTTCTCTCTCTTTTCTGATTGCCCTGGCTAATGTTTCCAGAACTATAATGAAAAGGAGTGGTGATAGTGGACATCCTTGTCTTGTTCCTGATTTTAAAGTGAAGCTTTCAGTTTTTGTCCATTTAGTATAATGTTGGCTGTTGGTTTGTCATAGATGGCCTTTATAAGGTTGAGGTAGACACCATGTATTTCGAGTTTCTGAAGCATTTTTATTATGGAAAGCTTCTTCTGCATCTATTGAGATGACCATGTGTTTTTTGTTTTTGGCTCTGTTGACGTGGTGTATTACATTTACTGATTTGCATATGTTAAACCATCCCTGCATTCCTGGAATGAACCCCACTTGGTCATGATGTATAATCTTCTTAATGATTTGCTGCATTCTATTTGCCAGTATTTTATTGAGAATCTTTGCATCAATGTTCATTAGTGAGATTGGCCTATAGTTCTCTTTTTCTCTGGATCTTTCTCTGGTTTTGGTGTGAGAGTAATACTTGCCTCCGGGAATGATTTAGGGAGGATTTCCTTCTTCTCAATTTCATTGAAGAGTTTAAGGGGTATTGACATCAAATCTCTAAATTTCTTGTAGAATTCAGCTGTGAATCCATCAGGACCTGGACATTTCTTTGTTGGTAAGTTTTTAATTACATTTTAAATTTCAGTAGCTGATAATGGGTTGTTCAAAATTGCTATATCTTCTTGGTTGCACTTTGGTAGTTCATATGTTTCTAGAAATCTGTCCATTTCCTCTGTGTTTTCCACTCTGTGTGAGTAGAGATTTTCAAAGTAGGTATTTATGATCTTTTGAATTTCCTTGGCATCTGTAGTAATTTCCCCCTTTTCAGTTTTTATTGCATGCATTTGGGTGTTTTTTTTTTCTTTTTCTTGATAAGGTTAACTAGGGTTTGTCAATTTTGTTTATTCTCTCAAAAAACCAGCTTTTTGATTCATTAATTCTTTGTATTGTTTTTTTAGTTTCAATTGAATTGATTTCTGCTCTAATCTTTACAGTGTCCTCTCCTCTATGAGCTTTGGGTTTAGCTTGCTCTTCTTTTTCTAGAAGCTTGAGATGGAGCAGTAGGCCATTTCTTTGTGTTTGTTCTGTTTTCTTGATAAGACAATGTATTGCTATATATTTCCCTCTTAAGACCGCTTTCATTGCATCCCACAGATTACAGTAAGCTGTTTGTGTAGTTTCTTTGAATTGTAGGAATTGCTTTATTTCTTCTTTAATTTCATCTGTAGCCCACTGGTTGTTCGGAAGGTTGTTATTTAATTTCCATGTATTTTTGCAGGTTTTGCAATTTATTTTGCCATTAATTTCCAATTTCAGTGAGCTATGGTCTGATATTATGCATGGGATGATTTCAATACCTTTGCATTTAGTTGAGAATGTTTTATGGGATAATATATGGTCTATTTTGGAAAATGTCTCATGTACAACTGAGAAGAATGTGTATTCTGATGGGGTTGGGTGGAACACTCTGTAAACATCTACTAAGTCCAATTGCTCACAAGTATGATTCAGTTCTGTTATTTCCGTGATGACTTTTTGTCTAGTTGATCTATCTCTTTGTGACAATGGGCTGTTAAGATCCCCTGTTATAATTTTGTTCTTGTGTATTTGGTTTTTCATGACCATTTGTATCTGTCTTATATAGTGGGGGTGCTCCTGTAACTAGTGCATATATGTTTATAATTATTAGTTCTTCCTCTTGAATTTTTCCATTAATGAGTGTGTAGTGACCTTCTGTATCTCTTTTAATTATTTTAGGTTTGAAGTTCATGTTGTCTGCAAGTAGGATAGTTACCTCTGCTTTTTTCTGGGTTTCTGTTGCATTTAATATTGTTTTGCATCCTTTGACTTTTAATCTATGAGTTTCCTTTTGGGTCAGATGTGTTTCTTGTAAACAGCATATTGTGGAATCATGTTCCTTGATCCACTCTGTCAATCTATTTCTTTTTTTAGGTGAATTGAGGCCATTTACATTTATGGATATCACTGATATACACTGGCTTGACTTTGCCATGTTATGTTCCAGTTGTTTTTTTCTGCTTTTCTCCTTATTTAATTGCTTGTCTTACCTGGTGGTTTCTTTCTGTTGTTGTTCTGGGGATTTTGGTCATTTTTATCTCTGTGTTGTATGTCTTTCTGTACTCTTTCTAGGGTTGGTTTGGTGGACATGAATTTCTTTAGTTGTTCTTTGTCATGGAAGTATCTCGTTTCTCCATTAAATTTGAATGAAAGTTTTGGTGGGTACATCAGTCTGGGCTGAAAGTTGTTTTCTTTCAGGGCTTGAAATATGTCACTCTAAGCTCTTCTTGACTTGAGGGTTTGTGTTGAAAAGTCTCCTGTGATTCTAATCGGCTTTCCTTGATAGGTGAGATTTGTCTTTTCTCTGACAGCTTTTAGTATTCTGTTTTTATGCTGTATGTCTGAAATCTCAATTATTATGTGTCTGGATGTGGATTTATGTTGATTATGAGTGTTTGGATTCTGTATGCCTCACTTATCTGCATATCAGATTTTTTCCCCATGTTTGGGAAATTTTCTGCTATTACTTCTGTGAATGCTTTATGTATGTCATTTACATGAACTCCGGCATATCTTTTCTAATGTCCATTAATCTTATCTTGTTGCTCTTGGCATCATCATGAAGCTTCTTGATTGTCATTTCATGTTGCTTTGTTAGTATTAAAAGTTTTATCCCTTCCTGGTCACTAATTGTGATCCTGTCCTCAGGTCCACAATCCTATCAGCTTAATTTAGGTGGTTTTGCAAGCTTTCAATACAATTTTTTGTTTCTTGGATGTCTCTTTGAGTTTGTTTCATGAATTCTGCTTCTTTTCTATATTGTTTGTTCAATGTTTCAGTTTCCCATGCTCCTGTACTTTTTTCTCAATTTCTTCTTTAGCTGCATTCAACAATTCCTTTACTAAGGTTGTTATTTCTGTCTTTAGTTGGGAGAGTACTTCTAATTTGATTTCCTCCATAGCCTCATGGAGTTGTTTTTTTATTTCACTTGCCATCTTTTCAAAGATTCCTGGTGTGTTACTTTTGAGGTCCTCTATTTCAGTGTCTCCTGTACTTGCTTCTGGATGACTAGATGTTTGAGACTGCATTTTGCTTTTTCATTTTGCCATTTTCACTCTGCCTGGTGTTTTCTGTGTGTAGGAGGGGATCACACACACTCTTTTCAGACTCACCAAGGTCTTACAGTTAGTTGTAGGGGGCTTTACTACTGGCCCAATTTACTCACTGTACACCTTTATTTTCGGGGCATACTCACCACAATGAGACAGTTAATCTGCTGTAGTCCAAGTTTTTTCACACTGACTGGAGCCTGCTGAGGTCTTCTGATCTTCCCGCTGGAAAGGTGGGCCAGCAGAAGCAGTCCAGGGCAGTTTTAGGCCTGGGAAGGGCTTCCGTGATGTTTCTGGTGGAACGGCAGGGCAACAGAAGCAGTCCGGGGCACCTAGCCATGGGGCCGGCTTCTGCGGTGTTCCCTGGGGAAGGGCGGGCCAGCAGAAGCAGTATGGAGCAGCCTAGGCCCTGGGGTGGTCTTACCTGATGTTCCCAAGGGAAGGTTGGGCCCAGCAGAAGCAGTTGGGGGCAGTTTTAGGTCTGGGTTGGACCTCCGTGACATTCCTGGTGGAAGGGCAGGCCAGCAGAAGCAGTCTGGGCAGTTTTTATCATTTTTTAACTACAGAATTATTGCCATTTAAGATTTTTGGTTGTGAATTTTTATGCGTTAAGGTCACAAGATAGTGATTTTTAAAAGCAAAAACCTATGTAACAGTCACACAAATCAGGAAGTAGAGTACATTAATTTTTGTTTTGCATCTCACAAAGTCTTTATATGACTCCTAAAAATGATCTATTTTTGTAATTTCTCCAACAATGACTTTTATGATAATTAGTTCCTCACACTTTTTTTTTTAACATTTTAGTATTTCATCTTATATTTGCTGATTTTTAATTTTTGTGCCAGTAGTCATGTTACATACTTTCTATGTTTTGTTTTCTGGATGTGTATTTGCAAGTTGTGTTGATGTTTTTGTGTGTTACATTTCATTGTCACTGCTATGTAACATTCCATTGTAGCAAAATGCTGCACATTGACATTTTATTTTTAAAAATGATGTTTATGGTATTGTTGCACATAACTATATTGCCTGAAGTCTGGGAGGCATAGGCAGGGAAATCATAGGTTTGATCTCAGCTTGAGAATTACAGCAACTTTGCAAGACTATGCCTCAAAAAAAAAAAAAGATTAGAATAGGGGTTGGGGACATAGGTCTGTGTGACAGTCCTGAGTTTATTCCCTTCTACTGAAACATCCATAGGACTGCAAAAAAATACATATATATATATATATTTACTTTGGGAAATAACATAGATTAGGAAAATTTATTTTTGTTCTTATTTTGCTAAAATTCTTAATCATGGATTGCTTTTAAATTTTCACCAAATGTGTCTGCACCTAGTGAAATTATCAAATGAGTTTTCTTTAACTTTGTAAATCTGATGATTTGTGTTTACTGTATTAGTATTTTCCTAGTGGCCTTTCTGGGTTGGTGTAGTGCCCTGTTCCAAAGGACTTACTCCACAGTTGTTCTCTAATACTTTTAGCACTTCTTGCATACTTCCATAAGGGGTAAGCTTCCTGTTTCTTCATTCAATCATCCCTTACTGGGCAAATGCTGCCACTTGTTACTTAGTGAAGGACATCTGGTTGGGACAGGAGTGGTCTCTGTCCTTTCCCTTTGAAAAGTCTGTTAACTGGTAAGCAGGGATCTTTTCACATTCCTGCTTATTTCTCCCATGGTGCCCAGAGTCCTCATTGAATCTGCAGAGCATTTGGTAGGAATGAGTGACCAGCTCTTCTACCAATATAGGCAGATCTCTGTTTATGTATTTTATGGTACAATAGAGCTACTGGCTTCTCTAGCAGGGATTTATATGATATTTCCTTTTTCCTTTTCCCAGGAAATCATGAATCTTTTAAAATGCTAAATTTTGCTATGGAATAGAAAAAGGTCTGTATAGTTGGGAAGGATGTTTTGTCATCAGAGAGCTCTTTCTAGCCTCTTCCTTGGGCCTCGATCTTTATTTGTCCAGCAGATTATAAGTGGGAGCAAATCCCTTTGGTTTGGAGGACCCCATTTTGTTTATAGTGTTCCATATGCCTATCTTAGTTCTTAAGTATTTGCTACAATATTAGCCTTTTTCTTCTTACCACATTCATGAGGACCACCTTTTCTCTCACGTTCTGCCAAGAGTGGAAATGCTTATGTGTCCTCACTTTCCCCAGACTCAGTACTACCCTTGGAGATTTAGTCACTCTCTTTGCCTTATGATCCCAACCTTCTGATCAAAGGAAGTTTGGTTTGATCATTGATATTTTGGTTCTAGAATTGTAGTTCCTAGGTAATTAGGAATCTATTCTACTATACAGTTTTGTTGTGTGATTTTAGACATATGATTTAATTCTCAAAGATTTTCCAGTGTTTGAGTACTAGTGCCCAGCTATTATATCCACATTTTACATAGGGAAGAATGAAAATAAAAAAGCAGTGACAAAGGGTATCAAATTATCTGATCTAATTCCCTCTTAAAGAGATTCTCTGGAACTCCACCTAATATTTTTCATCTAACATCATAATTTTTTATTGCATAAGAAGCTGTTTTATATTTTAGTTACATGCACAAGTGCTTTGCTGTATATTTAATAGGGATGAAGAAGAAGGTAACTTTTGGACAAACTCTTAGGACTCTCAGCCATATGAGATTATGAAAGTTACTTTTTAGATAATTTTATTTCTGAGGCAGGATATTCCTCATACAATCTAGCATTGTACAGAGCTGGGTTCTACTCTCAGTTCAGTAAATTTCTAACTGTGTGACCTTGAGCAAGTCTCTTTATTCCCACTTTTTTAGCTGTAAAACAACACATAATATCTATCTTGAAATGCCTTGGAATGGATTGAGTATGATAATATATGCCAGCGTCTATTACTTGGAAATAATAAATAGTGTGTTTTATTTTACTCATCTTAGAGTTGACATAAATTCAAGAATAGAAGATAAAATCTATCCATAGGTAATACTTATTGTTAGAGAACAAAGAAAGCCTTGTTTCTGTTGGAGGAGAACTTTCTTTTGGATGGGATTGACAATCTTAATTTCTGCTCTTTTAATACATTATTTGTATACTTTGAACTATAATGAAATACTGCTTACAGCTTAGGTTCATGGCAGCAGCACTTCACGCAAAATCATATAAGAGATAGGTAAGAGGAGTTTCCGGTTTGAATTCTACCACTATGCAGTTATGAAAATTGTAAAAGCCATTTTTTTCTCTGGGCCTCTTTTTTCTCTGCTGACAAATCAATTAGATGGTGATTTGACATCTTCTATCTATTTGACAGCTTTGAAGCACCATAATTCTGTGCATAAATATTATTTTTGCCCTGATAGACTTTCTTGTCAAGAGACATATACTAAAGGTGAACAAATAAATTTGTAAAGACTTATTCAGATGAAAGTATAGTTTTTATGAAAACTGGCTTTACTGAGAGATTAGTTTTAGTTTGGAAATAAAATTATAAATGTAAATTAGAAATTTGGTTTTAAATTATGGTTGTGAAGATTGTTGATTTAGACAAAGTGAATAATTTGACAAATTACTTAGATTCTCTCAGCCTTAGGTTATATACTTACAAATGAGCCTTATGCTAGGGTCAAATGCACTAAGGTGCATGTTAGGGTCAAATGCACTAAGAACATAAAAGTAATTTAAAAGAACTGTGCAACTTCTGTGCTTAGCTTTTTAAGACCAAAGGGTAAATTGGAGAAAATGCTCTCCATTCTTACTTGAGTGTGAAATGTGGATATTTTATGATAAATAAAAAATAAAAACTATCAAGGTCCTCTTTTTTAATGTTCATGTTAGATTTTACCAGTTCATATATTTGCTGACATAATGTCTTAGGAAGTTGTAGCACATGAGGGATTTATTTTACTCTATAGAGAACAAACTAGCAAGTGCATCTGTGATTTTGTGTATGAAATGTCTCATTGATTAAATTTCCAGATGTAAACTTTCGCTGCATCTTCAGCATTCTGCTTGTTGTGCTCCAGTGAGATGAGAAAAAAAGCAAGTCATTTGCAGTCTGGTTTATTAGCACTGTTTGCAGTCTTGAATCTGCCCATCTGAATTGACAATTAAGTCTCCTTTTCTATAAATAGAAAGTTATTAGTAAAACATGGCCACCATATGGCAAAATAGTCTGTTTTAAATTAATTAAATGTGACAGAAATTCTCATTTTTTAAAATGTTATGTTCTATGATAAAAACATAGATATTATTTTTGTCATTTAACATAAACCAAGTTTGTTTAACCTCTGTGTGTATGTATATATATTTTCTTCATATGATATATATATGTATATATAGATATAGTGCACACTGTCATCATCAAAAGGTTCTTGAAGTAAACTACATGTACATTAAAGTGTATAAAATACACTGATATTTAATATATCAATAGGTTATTTTCAGTTATATCCCTGTAGTATTACTTGTCTGGTCAAGACATACAATCTGTCCAATGCTTAAAAACTACTTCTCTCTCTCTCTCTCTCTCTCTCTCTCTCTGGTACAAGGGGTCAAGCTCAAGACCTTGTGCTTGAGAGGCAGGCACTAACACCACTGAGCTAAATCCCCAACGCTACATCTCTTTTATGTCAAGAATGTCTTGGTTTTTAGTATTTTCAAAATTTGTTCTTTATGAGTTTTGAACTTCTGGAAAAATGCGAATTATCTCAAGAACAATTTCATTTTTAAAAAAATTTTTTAAATTTTTTTGTGGTACCAGGGATCGAACTCACAACCTCGCACTTGCCACGCAGGAATTTATACCACTGAGCTAAATCCCCAGGCCCTCAAGGACAATTTCAATCTTTTAAAAACTTCTGAAATTATTAAAGTTATGACAGTAACCAAAAACATCTAAATTACATTAATAGTGTAATAAACAATAACTATAAGTGATAAACTTAATTACACCGCCCTGAAGTGAAACAGAATTAAAGCCTCATGTTATTCTG
The DNA here is from genome assembly GCA_004027455.1 of Hydrochoerus hydrochaeris. Lineage (NCBI taxonomy): Eukaryota > Metazoa > Chordata > Mammalia > Rodentia > Hydrochaeridae > Hydrochoerus > Hydrochoerus hydrochaeris. The sequence continues at coordinate 151,609 of PVLA01002723.1, read as the reverse complement.
TCCAAATCCCCCTCCTGCAATTCTATCTAAATCCCCTACCTGCAAGCCAGAAAACAGAGCTACCACGCAGTCTGTTGAGAGTTCTATCAGTCATGTTGCCAGGCAACCTGTATCAGAGATACCCAGTTGAGCAGCCAAAAAGTCAAACTAGAAGGTATCTTGGAAACAGAAAGGTCCAACTGAAAGAACAGGAGGAAAGTGAGAGAGATAGAAAATAAGATAGTGTCATTTGTATTGTAGTCTGTGTTAATCATGACCACAAACACTTTTTTTTTCTTAACAAAATGTGGTTTACTTAGAACAGGATTATTTGTTTTTCTAGGCCTTTCTCTGTGTTTTCTTTTACTGCTGTGTTTGTATCTATAAGAGCAAGATTTAGAAAGCTGTATCATAAGTCATTTTTAGGACTGAGTTGGGTTACAAATCATTTTTTAGTCTACTTAAAACATTAATTTCACTCATACATACAGTAGTGATTGTGATTCAGTTATCTTTGAGAGGGTCTGATTTTTAAAATGGTATACTTTGTTCAATAATTTGAAAATGTAAAGTTAAATATATACTGGAGTTTACCCCTTTCTTGGAAGATATAAACAAATAGAAAGGGCAAGTGTGCCTAAGACCTTCCAGATCAGCCTTTGAGGAGACTACATGCCAAGCAAACATGAGAGAATTTGGAAAGTCAATCTCATTGGAGCCCTTTATTCTGAGAAACAACTGTTAGGAACTTTTAAAGGCAGGTATCTGCCATTGCTCACAGTTTAAAGGAAAGCCCTTTTTGATTTCCTGTGCTCTAATGTCACCAACAGTCTTTGTTCCTTTGTAACACATGATGTACAGGGAAAATGCTAACCCTAACCCTAATCCTAACCCTATTTTAAAATGAGGTATAACACAGGTATATTCAAAGAACAGAATAAAATTAATGTTTTCAACAATGATGCTGACCTCAGAATCTATATTCTTGAGCTGGTCTCTGATTTCATGTACAGCTGGGATACTGTAAAGTCTGTAATATATGAAGTCCCAATGCCTTAAAATTACTTACTGAGGAAATCGAATAAATAGAGTATAGTATGAATGAACCTTAAATGCTTTTCTCTTCCCAATTTGCTTTAAGAAATTACTTTGCTAGTCACAGTATTGGTCATAATAATAGCAATAAACTAATATTTACTCATTAGTTATAATGTGTCAATTCCTCTGATTCTCATTTCATATGCATAATATTTACCTTGGTCCTCTAAGTAGTGTAGCTCTTGTTGTTTTTAATAAACATGAGAACAACTGGAGTTAGATGGGCAAATACACCTCTAAATAAATGTGGTGCGAGTAGGATTTGGAAAATCTGTCTGAAACTCCTGAACACATTGAATGCTAAAATTTTTAGAGATAATAGTGTTTCTTACATTTCTGGTTCCATGATACAAGCCTTTATAGTTCTGGTGTTTTTGTTATGATTTAACTTTCTCAGAGTTCATACTTGCACATAACCACAGGCACTGGTTTTCTTAGGTTTTATCTATTAACATTTTATTTTGTGTTTGTGTGGAAAAAGAACCAGATGGCTGTAGGTAAGACAAAAGGGATTTCAGTACAATGACAAATGGAGATTATGGAGAAATGTTATCATGATTTGTAAGAGATACTGTGTTTTTCCATAAAAGAGGAAGAAAACACAGGAAAGTTAGAAAAATAATGGGAAGTATAATGGACACATAAAAAAATAGTTGACCAGTATATCCTGTAGATCCACTTGCAAACTGAAGTTAAAATTATAGGTAAGACAGTTTTTATGATTGAAAGAAAGAGAGGCTATGGAGAAGAAATGAGATGAATGAAAAAGGAATATAAGAAGTACATTAAAAGTGATTTAAATATGGTAAAAGAGAAATATAATTTTAAAAATATGGAGAAATAGAATACATAGGAATGAAAATGGTATATAGAGAAAAAAATCCCTTGCATTAGTTAATAGGCTTCATTGATTCAGACTGCTGCCTTTGTACATATTTTTGCCAGAAGTGTGAAGCACAAAGAAAAATAAAATGTTGATTGCTGTTCTGCTGGGGTGGAGCTGAATGGATGTGGGAAATCAGAGAATTTCATACTGATTATGTTTTTTTGCATGAAGGGAATCATACCAGCATTTTCTTTCTCAGTTTGAACACTGTTTCTTTCTACAGAAATTAATAGATAAGAGATCTTGGAATGGAGCACACCTACTGATTTGTTCTGATGTCAGTCAGCGGTTGGAATGTATTTGCTATGCTTATCAAAATCAAAAGAAAATATAATAACTATTCAGCCACATAAATAGCAGAGCTTTTCTTTGGACTAAACGGTACTAAACAGATATTATTGATTTCGAAGGTTTATACCTTTTCTGTTTGAGCTACAAAACTATAAAACCTTTGCAGAGAATTTATGAGTTGCTTGGTTTCAGAATTAGCATTTTGACTCGAGTTAGCTTCATTAAGCAAAACTGTCTATTAATAACTCATTGCTTATTGTATGGTATCAGTTATGGGAATCATATTTCTGGAATGGGATCCTAACACTTTGGTTAAATCTAGAGTGATAACCCCTCCCCTCTCGTGGTTTGCTTGCATACCGCTCATCCTGCTCTTTTCCCCGTGCCTAACTTACGGTGAGAAGTACTGAGGGAAATGTTGTCAGAAATTGATTTAGTTGATAATGATTAATACATTTTGAAATTGGAAATGTGTTTTTTAGAAACTCATCTGAGTTATGTACTACTTATTACTTTAAAATAATAACATGATCATTTAAAGAGCATTTTTTAGCTTAGACATTTACAAATAGACTACTGTCGAGTATATGAATTACATACATCTTTTTTAGTCTCTGGATATAAACAAACATTATATTACTTGATTTTAACAAAGAAGGTATATTAAAAATTTCTTGCAAGAGTAGAGTATAAAACTCCTTTGTGTTTTTTTTTCTAAAATGGTAGTTGCCACAGAGGCTCTAATAGACTGATAATGAACAGTAGTCTTTCCCACCTTCAATGACTACTTTCAAGTAGTGGTCTTGATAAATTTAAATGAATGTTTGTTTACAGCAGTGGTCACATTTACAACCATAGTCATCATCATCACCTTCTTGGATAAGATTCTAGATTTGAAAAGTTAGCCATTGTCCCTAAATGAATATGGAGTTTTAGCAGCATTTTTTTTTCATGTGGGCTGAGCTTTCATCATTTTAAAGTTTATCAGGTAATAATGGACACTAGAAAAAAGAGAAATTTGGAAAGAAAACAATAAGCAGTTTAGTGAGAGAGCCTGCCTTCCATTTCATTTACTCTGTGTCATGAATAATGTAGTTCTTTGAGTCTGTTGTTCTGCTTTGCACCAATTCTATTGGAGCAAACTGTGTGTGAGCCTGTGTACTCAAGTATACACATACACATACACATATACATACACATACACAAGTATCAGGTAACTCAGAATTTTAGGTTTTATCACCAAACTAACTTACTGGTGGTTTTTCTTTTTACATTAAAATAAAACATACATTTTCATCATAATCCAGATAGTATGTATTTTGGATAATTCATAAATTAATAAAAATAGTAAAAGCAGCCAAAAAATTCTCATAGTTTTATATACTTTCCAATGTTTTTATATTAATAAGTTTTTAGAAAGTTACAATCATAGGGCACAAAAGAGTGAGTTGCTTAGGTTTGTACATCTATAAAGCATTTCTGATGTCATAAGTTTTCATATATTTTCTTATAGGTGATCACTACCAATTAGTTATGCATCTTCATGATTATTTTAAATAAGTATAGTATAACATTTCTGACCTTAATGGTTTTTCTCTAAATTGAATTAAAGAATACATTTCCAGTAGAGAGTTTAGTTGTCCAAAGTATGTAATTAAAAAAAAAAACTAGGTAAAAAATCCTATTCATTTTTAATAAACCCTGTTTCTTTCTACTCAGGATTTTATCAGTTTACATTTCTGTCTTCAAAGTGGAAAATGAATGTATTTCATTCCACTTTTGCTAAAATATAAATTTGTTTAAGATAATTTTTAATTTGTAGTTTTTAATGTAAATTAAAATTAAATTGTCAGGTTTTCTTGGTGATAATTTTGCTTTATAGGTAGCTTGTTTACGTAGTTGTATACATCATGGTCATCTCCACTCAACTACTTTCCTTATTTTACATGATTTCCATGTGTTCTATTATTGGATGGCTGTAACTATACCATTATATTAGATTGCTTTTTATTGATTAACAAGTTACAATGTTTAGCAACTTTATACGACAAGGTTACTTTGCTAATAAGAATATGTATTTTGATTCCTTGAGGTTATGACACTTACTTTGCTGTTGATTAATTGGATACTAATTTTATTCACTATTCTGATTATTTAGTTCTTTATTTACTTCTTCATTCTAATTGCTTTTCAAGGTACTTAAGATTGATAGCTTCACCAGGATGTTTGCACAAATGAAAACCTGAAGATGCAAATTAAGTTAATAACTAAGTAGGTAAAACCTTCAATAAATTTTACTGGAGTAGAAAATTTTGAATATATCCCTTGTTACTAGTTTTTAAATTAGTTTTAAAAAAGGTGTACGTTTTTCCCATGTATGAGAGGTACTTAAAATCACTGTTAAAACTGGTGAAAAGGCATATAAAAGTTTGTTTATATCTGTACAATTTTAATGTACCTCTAAGGTAACCTGTAGCTGACAGTTCTACAGCATCCTCTCCTTTTTGTTGCTGGGATCCTTTAGTGCCTTAAAAGTCTGTGTTTGTGCTTCTCTTCACTTTCTTTTTATTTCCTATTAGTTATTAGCGAATCAGTGAAGAGTGACTGACTCTGATACAGTTTTACAAGATAATCTATAAGGTATTCTTTATTATTTTCTGCAAATTAATGTTCCTATTTTACAGAAAAATCTTAGATAAGAATATCCTACAACTTTCCAAGAAAGAACACTTGCTATTCAAACCCTACATCTTTGTCATGAAGAATTGAGAAGCCTTTAGGCCAACTAGGAAGCTGAGGTTAAGATTTTGTATTGGCTTGACACCTCAGTGAAAGAATTCATTTTCATCTTAATCATGAGATTTACAGCAATGGCCAGCTAGCTGGTATATGTCCATTGGGAACTGTCTAAATGCTCTAGTGTTGTCTTAAATCTCTAGGTTTTATATCCAGTTGGACGTTTTAGATTTCTATTTTTCTCTCTTGGTGACTATTAATGAACAAGCCTGAGCCATTGGTACTGCCTTGTAAGATGAACACTGAACAGTCATTAAATACCTAAAGAAATGAATTATGAGCAGTTTTCAGGTTAAGCACAACTTTTAAAACAACTTCATTTTATCTTGGGCTTTGTATTGCTTGTGTTACAAGCTTCTTTTATGTGACTTAACTTCATTATCATTATCGTGTAATGATACTATATTGGTTATAAAGTATCCTTATTCAACTACTATGGATTTGACATTTCTAACTTCATAGAATGTATATCCTCTTTCTAGCATGGTTGAAATGTGAACCGGTAACCGTCTGCTTAGACATGTAACATCTCACTGATAAAACAGGTTACTGCCTCATTTTCTGTAAAGCCCCACCCTTCTTTCACTCAATCTGTGGAAAATTTTATATGTGTTTCATTCCTTCATTAATAAGTATATTAAAAAACTATCTGCTGAGAGGAGTCCAATGTCTTAGAATCACTTCAAGTGTCATTTTTCTTCTTTCTTATCCTCCTATGTTCTTCTCTGTGTTCCCTATAAGATCCTCAGCCATAAGGAAGAAAGTATGTCTTTTTAATCCAGTGGACTAACCCAGTGTTAGCAACTTTATAGACAATCATATCTGTGTAATAAATGAAAAACATAGTTTTTGTTTTATACTTAGGGTAGAATACAACTAGTTTTCATTTTATACTTAGGATAGAAGTTGTATTCTAAAAGTAATGATAAGTAATGCATTCTACAGAAGACTAGACATCAGTTACATTCTTCAGAGATTATCAAGTTTAGCTAGTATATCTTTTTTTTTTTTTTGTCTTTTTGAGACAAGGTCTCACTATGCAGTTCAGGCTGGCCTTGGGCTCACTTAGTAGCCTGGCTTGGTCTTGAACTTGCAAACAGTTCTCTTGCCTCAGCCTCTCAAGTGCTATGATTACAGGAGTGTGCTACCATGCCTAGCTTTTGTTAGTATATCTTTCTACAAATTCTCTATACTTATGAAAATTCATACTAATGCATATACACTTCCTGATTTTTCTGTATATGATGCTCTCAGATCTGCGAAGTGTCTTAATTTGATTTTAATGTACTTAAAAGCTTGTAAGTTAGTTGGCTATATTCTCATAGATATTAGAAAAATAAACTTCTGTATAAGAGCAAAAGGTATTTTTTACTTATGGCATAGCAAATAGTGTTTGCATCAATGAATTTGTAGCAGTTACACTCGCCTCTGTATACCATGGAGGCCAGAACAGTCTCAGTGGATGCCTGCATTTGTGATCGATTGCATTACAGGAAACAAAAACCTTGGGGAACCTAGCATTTTATAGCAAGCGGTAAAATAAAGCTTTTTTCCTGGAGACTAACTCTCACTTCATTCTTCAGGGTTGCTCTCTGCCAATACGACTCCCCAGAAAAGCTTTAAGAGTATTTGAGTCCTTACATTCTTGGTGCAGTACAAAGTGCAGAAATTGGAGAGAATGAGAATCTGTTAATGATACTAGTCTTTTGGCCCTTCATCATCATAACTTCTGGAGAATTTCACATGAGTGTGTCATCCCTTGAATTCCTTGATTAATCTAGAAGAAGCTGGGAATAAATCCATTCTTTTATTCTCATACAATATTTGTTTGAGTCTATTACAAACAGAACTTCAAGCAGTGGGATTAGGCCAACATATAGTATTGACTTCAACTGTAACACTCAGGGTATTATAAATAGTCCTAGAGGACATCCAGAGGTCTAATTTTATACAGCCAAGATATACACTAAGACTTATCTGTTATTCAGCACAATTGGTACAAGGAAATTTAGACTGATCTGCTGATCTTTGGTTGTCTTTGCAGTACATGATCTGGAACCACAATTCCCAGTGCAAAGAACATCTGTAGCCCATTCTTTTCCACATACAAATAAGTAGTCCCAAGAGGTACAAGTCTCTCGAGCTTAGAAATTATTTTTAAACTTGATTTGAATAGTCATTACATTGGTTTGTTAAGCATATGTCTTCTGCAGGTACTGCTTTACTCAAGCAGGTTGTATGATAATTTTGCTAGCCTCTGATACTGGAACTAGTTAATACAGAACATTAACTAATCATTCCTGCCTCCTTTCCTATATCAATTGGGATGCCAAGTGTTTCTTTCCAGATATCAAAGGTATTGCTCTCTTTCTATGATGATGAACTCTGGTGTGACCCATGTCAGGGAATAATTTCATTTTTTTATCATTTGTTACTTACATGCACATCTTTCATGAAGGGTTAAATGTGATGGATATAAAATTTTGTGACTATACTATAATTCATTGATTTTCACACTTTATTATTATGTTTTTATTAGTTTATTTTTTGGTACTGGCAGTTGAACTCACAAGCTCATGCTTGCCAAGCAATCACTTGTGCCACTAAGCTAAATTCTCAGCCCCCAACTTTTACACTTTAAATGAATGAATAGTTTATGTGAGTCATATCTCATTTAAAGTTTTTTTCCTTTGAAGACTATTTTAAGGCCGTTGAAGGTTAGATGATAGCTTGGTGTGGAGTGGTAGTGATGGAGTCAGTGAGAAGCAGGTTGAATCTGTAGTTACAGCTAACAGAATTCACTGCAAGATCCTACATCGGTTGTAAAGGAAGAATTGTCAGAATATGTGGGGTTTTTTTTCCAAATTATGCAAAAAGCTGCTTAGGAGCTCATGAATTATGTAATACAGTGACTGAGAATTTACCATGGATTTGGGCAAGACCGTATCAGTTAAAGTTTCCATACAATAACAGTGAATAAGATAAGAGAGGATGAGAGTGTGCAACAAGTAGAAATACTTAATTATTTCAGAAGCTCAGCATAAATTTGAACCAAAATGTGCAATGGTAATTGAAGTAGGGTCAAATTAATTTAAGATGATTATTAAAATAGCATCTTCATATATTTTAACAGTTATTTACTAGAAAGGAAAAACTGATGCACAATTTGGAATTATATCAGTAAAATTTTTGAATATATGAGAGCATAGGGTGTTTTTAGTTCCTCCACTGTTACACTTGGACTTGCAGACTTGAGGGTGGTGGTAATAAGTATAAGAAAAATGATATAAGACAGTGTACACAATTTTCTGATTTTTTTGGTATCTTTTCTGCTCATTGAAAAGCAATGACAAGCCCTGAATCAATAGAGATGGCAGTATAAGGAAGACAGACAAGGTGCAAATTGTCTGAGCAATGGATATTGACTTGTATCTTAACCATTGCAGGATTTAAAAAAAAAATTGTGCTTAGAATTGAACTCAGGACCTTGCACTTGCTAGGTAGGCACTATGCCATTGAGCTATATCCTTGGCCCTGAAGAATTATTGAGAAGCACTGGAGATCCACTGTGGTATAGACTCATAGATTTAGAATGAGAATAGATGTCATATTTTTGGACTTTCTTTCCAGCAGTGTCCCTCTGTTTGGGTAGGTAGAGTAGAGGAAATTTGAATTTAAATTACTCCATCTCTGGAGCTGTCTTTAAAAGGAACACAGACTGGGTGACTTAAACAACTTAAATTTATCTTTCATAGTTTTGCAGACTATGTTCAAAACTATGTTTTAGTGTTCTTTCTTGTGCACCTATCTCTGTCTTAATCTTTTCTTCTTTAAAAGGCACCCTACATATTGACCATATGACCTTATTTTATTTTTAATTACTTTTAAAAATGTGCAGTCTCCAGTCATATTCTAAGATACTAAAGATTAGAACTTAAATGTAGAATTTTTTGTTGGAGGATAAGGCACATAACAGCTTATAACTAGTGTTGAAGTTTTAAAATTTAAATGTAATTGAATAAGATAAAGCATATGTATGAAAGATGAATTCTGTTCTCATACAGATTACATTTTGGTATCAGTATACAAAGTAATAAGCACAAATTAATTTTGAATTATGACGGGATCATAAGTACTACAAAAAATTAAGAGGCTTTGAGAGGTGGAGAGTGACAGGTGGACATGATGTTTAATATTGACAGGACCTTTGTTTTTGATATGGGATTTTTGTAAGAAAGAAGGAGGATTTGAAGGGAGTAAGAGCAGAGAACCATTAATCTGTGTAGAGAAACAGAATATATCCATGTCCTGAAGCAAGTCAGTAATTGACACATTTAAGGAAAAGCCAGGAAACCCAAGGGGCTGGTATGAGAGTAATGGTAGAAGATGAAATCAGAAGGATATTAAATAGTAGCTCTTTTACTTGACACAATTTTTTTTTTTTTTGTCGGTATCGGGGATCGAACTCACGACCACATGCTTGCAAGGCAGGTGCTTATGCTGCTGAGCTAAATCCCCAGCCCACTTGACACAATTTCTCTGATTAACAATTTATCATATCAGGGAATCATATGACACCTACCATCCTAAAGACATTTTATATTATTTTTACTTTAGAAAAAGACGTATAATCTACAACAAAGTAAATTGCACAGATTTTATATATACAGTACAATAAATTTTGACTATTATGAAACCCTGTGAAACTCACATCTCCTCAGAAACTACATCAATTAATACAATCACTGTGGAAATAGTTATGAGACTTTCTCACAAAACTAAAAATAAAAATTCTGTGACTCATATAGACAGTGGAATGCTAGTCTACCATAAAGTACGATGAACTGAGGCATTTGTAGGTAAATGGATGCACCTTGATATCACAATGTTAAGTGAAGTAAATCAGACACACGAGTTTAAATATCCTACGGTTTCTTTTATATGAGAAACTCAAAATAAAAATAAAGAGCAAAATAAAAGACCAGTAATATGAAATAGGGAGCTATTTTTCAAATGGGAAGTGGAACAGGAGATGGAAGGAGAAGGGAATAAAGGGAAAAAGAATTTTAAAAAAGAAAAAGAAAAAAACAGTATTAGAGATTTTTAAAATGCTAAGGGGATCAAGAGTTGGAGGAAATAAGGTGTGAGCTGAGAAGAGGATAAAAAGAATTAAGAATTATCCACCAACTCCTGAGCATTATTCTACTACAGTAATAATAACAAATATACAGTAAGTCTCTTCTATTTATCAGGTACTGTTATAATAGGTTAAGATCACAAAGTTGAACCCAGCCTAAATAATTCAGTAATTTAGTGAGAACCCATATAAAAAAATAAAGAAAATGATTGGGAACATAGCTCAGTGTGAAGGCCCTGTGTTCAATCCCTAGTATCATTAAGAAAAGATTTACATGTACTCATTCTTATTTATCATGGCTTCATTAAGTAGTTACCATTATTATTATTTTAGAAAAAGTGAACATGTAAATAAATTGAATTAAGTCATGCAATCAGTGAATGTGGAAGCCAGTTCAAATCGTGACACTGTAACTCTACAATATATACTTCCAAACCATTATGGGTGGCCTCTTGCAGATGGTTTAACATTAACAAACATTTGACCTTTGTTTAATTTAAATACAAGTGAGAACATATTTCTTTGCATTTATCCCATCCTTTTTCCGCAAAAGTTATTTAACATTACTTTTGTCAACTTTCTTGTCACATGTATCTTTATGTATGATATGGTTTACAGTGGACCCTTTGGTGTAGAGTTTTGGTGGATTCCGCAGGTCTTTCTTAATTTTTGACCTTCTTTCATTTAAAGATAAGTTTATCAGCCAGACTTGGAGCTAATTGAGCTTATTTTTTCAGTGCTTACTTAATAGATTTATCAGTCTATAAAGAAACTCTCAAAACTGTCTGGTCATCAGCTTACACAAGCTCTTACATAGATATTTAAAGCATTAGAAGTGCGCTTTGTGCCTCAAACTTCTGGAAGCCCTACCAACAGCCTTACACTAGCTTCCAGCATCTTTTGGCAGCTTCATGTATAGCCTCATAAAATAGATTGAATAAATTTGCAACTATTATGCAATTTTCTCCTGAAGAAAATATATGACTATAGATAAAAATGTCTAATATCAGCTAAACTAGATTCCTTGGGGAAGTAATAAACTCTTAATTGAAAAATAAAAAAAAGTTATTTTTCTTGTTTTTAATAATACACCCAAACCCCTAAACTTTATCTAGATTTTTTATATTTAGATAAATATATGTAGATATTCATTTTAATAAAGATAAAATATGTTGCATATGTATTTCTTAGTAAAATTTCTATAATATCTCCTAGAATAATATTGCTGATATTAGCAGAAAGAAAGGGGAAAGCCTATCTATCATATGTTATTTGATAGTGTCCTTGCTCTTAACTTTTTCTTATTTGGAGAAATATTTTTAAAGAGGGAAATATATGTGCTCAGAGCATTTTGAAATAATTAGAAAAGCAGTCATAGTAGCACACAGATGAGCCTGTAGTATATGCCAGTTGGTCATGCTCTATATTGCATTGGCAAACCAGGCATGTTGCAGAATGTAGATTTTCCTGACTGCTTGAGAAACAGAACAGTATTTGCAAATAAATTGGAACATATTGATATGAAAACATAATGCAGCTGTTGATTCTCTTAAATAAACCTGGGGCACCAACTGTGCTTATGCTGGTTAATTATGTATCCTGTATCATCTTTCAACTCAATCAGTTTTGTTCTTGTAAGAAGAGAAATATTGGAACACAAATATGATATTCTTGTTTCACAAGTACCATGGAATAAGATCGTTTTGAAAGATAAATCTGAGTCTATTTTCAAGGTAGCCTGTTTTCAAAGTAGGTGGAATAAAAATACAAATACCAAGGAATAAGATCATTTTGAAAGAAAAAACTGAGCCTGTTTTCAAGGTAGGTAGAATGAAAACAAAATATATAAGGAAACACTGCATTGTAAATAAATAAGAAATGAAATACCTAGTTATATCACATGAAATAGTAAAGTTAGCTAATGTCTTGATATGTAGATCTAGAAGGCCATGAAATTAGACTAATTAGAATAATGCTTGAGATGACAATAAGATGTGAGTTTCACTCTCATGATTCAAGTCTAAGTTCTCAATAACCTCAACTGTTATGCTCTTATTAGGAAGTGATTTATCTTAGTTTAACATATATTATTAATTGATTTCAGGTTTACTGTTATAATAGTATTCTTTACATTTTCCTTAAAAATGTTCTTTTTAATCTTGTTGCAAACCTCACAAGGTATAAGGTGAGATGGATAGGTAGGCAATTTCTCATCAATAAAGAAAATGAAGCACAGAAACATTACCTGATTTGAAGACAAATCTAGTGGTGACATTTACATATCTGAGGATCATTTATTATAAGATAGAAATCTGGGGAAATCTGGGGAAATCTTGTAAATCTGGGGAATACCAACAAGTAACCATTTGTGGTATATGTAATTTCCCACTGGATTATTTTTTTCATATAGTAAATTGAAGTGATATACATCACTTGGTGCCAAAGAAAGACAGAAAATTTGCTAGTTGTTTCATTTCTCAAATTTAGAAAAGCACTACAAAGTAACAGGAAATAAATACAGAAAAAATTCTTATCAGATCATAGATTGAATTCCAGTATTTAGCTATCATTTTTATAGAAAAGAGTAGAGGAAATGAAACAAACTAGATAATCAGTATGCTACTTCTAAAAAATTGACAAAAATACTCTCACATGTCAAATATTCTTTGGATTTGTGCGTTTGTGTTTTCTCCTTAAATATAAGTTATATGTACTTATTAGAAATAGACTCTTTGCTCTAGTAATTATTTTTAATTGCCATTTTATGTGAATTTTGAATTTGAATTTGTTACTAGTTTGAGTTGACTATTTTCTTACTTTCCTGGTCACTGGGATATATTGCCTACCACTTGCAAGTAAAAGGAGAAGGGGGTTATTGTGGCTCAGTTTCAATCTATACTTGGCAGGCTTAATCACAGAAATGGCATGGTGTATGAAAGATGCTCATGCCTTGGTGGTCAAGAAGCAGAGAGAAAAGGATCTGGGAGGGAAGTATACCCTTCCAAGTCACAAAACTCAGTAATCTGACAAGACTAGCTTTTTTGGGCAAGTCAGCCCAAATGGTCTAATCCTCTTCCAAATGCCATGCTTGTTTGAACACGAGAGACCTTTGGGAATATTCATGATAGAAATCATGATGTTCTACCCTGGACATCAAAAGACACATATGCATCTCTTTCTGCATAGTGGATTCAGTCCATCTCTAAGAGTCACCAAAATCTTTACAGTTTTTGCATTGCTGAAAATTCAAGTCCAACATGTCCTCACATTGTAAGCAAACTCTTTGTTGTGACTTGCTGAAAATCGAGAAGAAAGTCAAACTTTGCCAATATACAATGGCAAAAAAAGGAGGAATAACAGTATAGAAACCAATGGGACCAAAGCAAAGCCACAAATCAACTGGGAGATCATTAAATTTTGTATCTCTACATCCTGCACCCAGTGAAAATGATGAGAACATGTGAGCTCCAAACAGTTTGGCTAGCTGTACACCTATGACATTGGTGGTTACAGTTCTTATTACCACTCCTTTACATTAACTTTGCTCATGCATGTGGCCTTCCTTGGCAGATGTTTCACATTCTTAGCTTCTCCAGTATCCTAGTGTCTTCAGTGAAGTTTTGGCTTTTTTAGCACACATTTATGCACTGCCTTCTTGTGGGCATTCTCCTTGACTTTAAATACCTTCTAAAATCTGGATGGCAGCCTCCCTGCACCCACATGTCTGAAAAGCTAGTACCACATGGCTGACACCAACTTCTATCACTAGTTGAAGCATTATTTAGGCCCCCTTGGATCATGGATGCAGAGGCCTTCAAACATCTGGATTTCTGAGCAATGTGAATAAAATCCCTGGGTACCAGTTCCCTTTGTGACCCTTCTTAAGCAGGATGTACCCTGATACTCTCTTCTCAAAGTAAAGTCTTTCCTTTTTGCACATTTTAGTCTAGGAAGGATAAGTCTTGTAGATTCTAGGGATGCATATGGCATCCTTCCTATTGTTTTGATGATAAGTACTTGGCTTCTTTTTTAATGTTAATATTCTCAGAAGCCAAGTTTTTCTTTGCCAAAACTTTCCAGGTCCCAACTTTAGAGTAGCTTCCTTTCTGGTGAACACAAAAACTTTTAAATCATTCTTCTGTGATATTTGGTCTTGATTTTAAATGAAGATCTAGCTGAAAGCTGCCATTTGTATTCATGCTATAGCCACTGAGCTGCCTTGAAATTTTCTCTACCAGATTAATTAGTCCATTGCCCTTATAGTCTCTTGCAAAATATAGGCATGTTTTTTGCAAGACTATAATACACATGATCTTGAGTCCAACTGTCAACTGAGTTCCTGCCTAACCGAAGCCTTTTGAGCATGGCCTTTACTTTCTAAATTTTTATCAGCATTCTAGTCTTTGGAGAACCAACCAAAATCTCCCATGAAGCTTAGCTTACAGCATTCTAGACTAGTCTAGCTTACATCTCCAAACTTCTCCAGACTCCTCCTGCAAAAGGCTTCTAAACTACACAGTAAATTACACTCATAATAATAGCATCTTTTTTTTTTTTTTTTTTTTTTGCTACTGGGGATCCAATTTACGACTGCGCACTTGTAAGGCAGGCTTTTATGCCACTGAGCTAAATCTCCAGCAAGTAATAGCATCTCTTCTGGTAGCAAAATTTTTGTTACTTTACTCTTTACTGAGACACAATTCCTGATGCTAGCAATTTAAAGGAGAGTTTTATTATAGCACATAGTTTCAGATGTTTCAATCTTAAACACAGAAGCAGTGTGGTAGAGGGATATGACTATGGGAAACCTGTTCATGTCATGTCAGCCAAGAAGCAGAGTGAGAAGGCAGAAGCTAGGAAGGGAAATATGCTATCCAAAGTCATGCCCCCAGTTTCCCATCTCTTTTGACCACACCCTGTTTCCTAACTGCAAATGAGCTGTAGTGTCTCACATGGTCCAGTCCTCTTCCAAAAGCCTCATCACTGAGTATATAAGTCCTTTTTAAAGGACATTCTTGATATAAAACGCAACACTTATAAAAGGCAGTGTTTCTGCTGGATTATGATACCAATCAGCTGGCATTAAAGAACTTTTGCCTTAGAAAATTATACTTTATATTCATTCTGATACAAACATTTATAAAGTATTTCAGAGTGTCTTTGTATTTGGTATTCTTTAGGCCAAATGCATCTGTTAAAAGTGTCACTTGTTTAGATAAATTATATGTACTTTAGTTGATAATATTTTAAATGTAGCAAATGATGTCAAATTGTTTATGGTCTGATTTATTTACTGTGTCTATAGAAACTAGTTAACCAGGTGGCTGTTGGTCGAAGTATTATAAATGAATATATATGATATTAATTCTGTATTTACCTTGAATATCTCTCAGAAATTATGTACATATCTTTGTTCTGCTGTATAGAATTCTTCCTGAGGTTACTGAAGTCAACTTTTTTTTTGTTTTTCCTCTGATAAATTGTTGGTTACAGGATATGTAATCTAAATCACATGAATTCTTTCTATGTATACCAGATGGAGTTTTCAATCAAAGTAAATATTCATATATTTACTGTCACTCCTCTATTTCAGAACTCTTCTATTTCAGAATCAGAGAATCTTTTTTGTTTTCTATTTTAACTATCTGTTCTGTAAGATGCTTTATAAGCATGATGATGTTTGAACTTTAGAGCAAATTTTTAGGTTTGATATTGTTACCCTCACTTCACAGATGAGGAAACTGAGGCTTAGGAAGTCTCTTGTGCCATGTGGTGAAAAGGCCTACACTTGCCTGTAATAAAGACCAAGTCCTCACCACATTAGTAACTTGCATCCTAGAAGGATTTCTCTTTCAGTAATGTCACTTAGCCAGAAGAATTCTTTCTGGGTAAATTTCTAACTATGGTATTCAACAACATGGTGTTATGTAGAATGTTATGATAGGATTTAAGGTAAAGACAGTACAATTTAAAGAAATGAAATATTGGTCAAAAGCCTAGCAAAGTAGTGACATATTTCATATAAAGGGCTAGAATCTTCATTTGGGCTTTTAATTTTGAATTTGAGAATTTGAATGCTGTCATATGTTTTGTTTTGTATCTCCTGTATGCAAACAAAGCAGTCAGTTATCCAACAAATCAACAAAAACTTGTACAATAATAGCATTTTCTTTCTTTCTTTTTTTTAATACAGTGGGATGCCTCCTGCTTTTATCCTGGAGTTCATCTCTGTGAATTGAATTTATCACAGTAGCATTTGCTTCAATTTGTGTGTTAACTAGAAACCGAGAAAAGACATGAGGAGATTTGTTTACTGCAAGGTGGTTCTGGCCACTTCGCTGATGTGGGTTCTTGTGGATGTCTTCCTACTCCTGTACTTCAGTGAATGTAACAAGTGCGATGACAAAAAGGAGCGGTCACTTCTACCTGCACTGAGGGGTAAGTACTTAATGAGCAAGGAGAGAAGCCTGATGAAACATGAAACCTCAAAATTAAAAATTTCTTTTGCCTTTTTGAATTAGACCAGCATTTTTGTAAAACTGTTAAAGTACGTTTAACCACACTTTTCTTGGCCTTAGGTGTCTGTTAGGAAAAATGAGCAGAGTTAGCTAATCCTTACGACACCTTCAATCCTAATCATTCTAATGTTCTGATACTGTATTAAAAAAAAAAACCAGTTTCTTTAAATTTTATCTTTACTAATACATGTTTGAAATGCCTGTTTGGTACATTCATTTTGCAGAGGTAGTACATGTACATAACACACCTTAATTCTTTTCTCATCCCCTTATGTTCATTGGATTGGACAGAATTTCAAATCTGGGTTGCCACAATCTAAAAGTGTTTAGAGACCAAACACGTAACATGAAAGGGAAAAACTACTAAGCTAAGACAAGTGCTATTTAGCAAACACTAAAACAGCATATGATACTCATACAGATTCCCAAAATGATTTAAAAAGTTCCTTTTTTTTTTTTTTTTTTTTTGTACTGGGAACCAAACTCTGGACCTTGTGCTTGCCAGGCAGGCAGTGTGCCCCTGTGTTATATTGCCAGCCCTAAAAAATTAGGCCTTAAAACAAAACACATTCATGCCTCGGTTTACCCTGTGTGCCAGTAGATTGCCAGCATTATGGTGAGAGCCAAAGATAATTTCAAGTATATTATGAAATCACTTTAGCTCATTAATTTTTTAAAGAAACTCTTTCAATGATAATATTTGTTTCTAGAGAAACATAAAATTTTTATAAATTATGATTTATCAGGTAAAGGGATACAGATTCATTTTCTGCAAACAATTTCCAAAATTTTCTTTACCATTCCTTTTGTTGACCTCAAGATCTATAAATATGTTTATGTTTCATACTATTCTCTATAATGAATATTTCTGACATGCTTGAAAGGGGTCAAGATTAGTTTTGTTCTTATTAAACTAATATGTATTTTCTGCTTGATAAAAGTTTTCTGCATAAATATGACAAAAGATAAACTAATTCATTTGCAGTTGGAAGTCTTTGAAGTGTATGGAAAAGTTAATGTAAAATATTGGTAAGTGAAAGATTCTAGATCCATTTAGATAGTTTACATGCATTTTTACACATTTGTTCTACAATTTTTCAGAGAAGAGAACTTTGTGAGTTCCTTAGTTTTTGATAAATGAACATGGGATTGATTTGCTGATCTTTAGTTCAAATGTCAGAATAAATCAGCTTTCTCTGCTTCTTTGCTGCAGTCAGTTGAGCTGCTGCTTGATTGAAAGTGGAAATATGTTTTGATGGATCATGTAAGTTTGGAATGACCACTTTGTCATTTGTTGAACGAATACATTTAAGACTAGTCACAAAAAATTATAACCTGAATCAGCAAAACTAAGACAGCCTTTTCTGCAAGTACCAGAAAAGTACAGTTTTGATGGTTTGAGTCTGTGATGCTCCATCTTCAATCTCAAAATGTGAAATTTAATGATACAAGACTAAAATATTTTTTCCTTGGATTTAAATTGTAAAATTAAACTCTTTTATCTTTATTTGTAAAACTTACTGTCTTAAGTCCATTCATACTTCTAATGACATACTGTAGACCTGGTTGACTTATTTACAACAAAGGTATGTTTTTCACAGTTTTAGATGCTGGGATGTCCAAGATGAAAGCATGAGTAGGGCAGTGTCTGGGAAGGGCTTATTCCTTATGAAAATCTGTCTTCTTACTAATTCCTTGTGGCTGATTAGCTGAGGCCATCTCTCTGTGGCATTTTTATAAGGATATCAATCTTATTCATGAGGATTCTACCCTCATGACAATCGCCACTCAAATCTCTACCTCCAGATGAATTTGAAGGAGGAACAGTCAGTTCTTTGACTTTAATGATGTACATTAGTATTATTAGTCTTATAAAATAGAAAAGAGATTTGAGTATTTAAATTTATTTTTCTGTTATTATTTAGGAATTTTAGTATATACTTAAAATTTTTAGTATATACTCAAAATTTTATTTACAAACAGATTATATTGTAGAAAGTACTCTTAATGGACATATTTATTTTAAATCTGAAAAAAAATTTGATTTTAAAAAAATTTAAACTTTCAAGTTTGGGCTAAGTGGTTTCTAAGTTCCGTTATCCTATATTTCTAAACTTTATATGATTGTTCAGTACCCAATATTATCATATATATGAATTTTTTAGGTATTTTCATTTATTTACTTTCCATTGTTTGCTGTGTGATAAGTCTGGAGGATCTAAATAACTGAAGTCTCTAAGTTTTTGCTATTTGGGATATAAGGGAACTAAGTTCCTCTCTGTCACAGAGTTTATGGTTAATAATAAAATATTTCTTTCTCCCTGTCTCTCTGTCTCTCTCTCTTTTCTTTCTCCAAATACAAACATATTCATATATCACTTAATGATGGGACTGTGCTCTGGGAAATGTTCTGTTAGGCTGTTTTGTCCTGGTGTTGGATATGATAGACCATGCTTACACAAAGTAAAAGTCAAATGGACTTATTAGATGATATAATCTGATGGGAGCACCATTGTGAATGACATTCATTATTGATAGATATTTATGTAAAATACATAAATTCAATAAAAAGTAAAGTAAGTTGGAAATGATTTCAAAATATTATGGATATTAGGATCAGGATGGAGGATATGTTAAGTAGAGCAAACTAGATCTAGGAAAATAGATGAAATGTCACCCAGTACATGCTATTTAGTTGAGCACTTCACCACAGTTGTAGATAATAGCTAAAGAAGAAAATACTAAAATGTTTTTGGTACAGTTAGATTCCCCCAGGATACCTCCAAAGGAGAAAATACAAAGTAGGAATGTGACTACTTGATTCATGTTTTAAAATTTAGATTAAGATTGTAGCATTGATGCAAAGAGGCACAGGAGAGAAAATTGTCCAAAGAGAGTTAGACCTTACGTATAGATGTTTGCAATATGCATTATGTTAAAGAGCAGGTACAGCAGTTCAGTGGGAAAGGGGCTGTGCAATTAATGAAAACTGATAATAAAATGTTTTTTCCATGTGGAAAAATAGAATACTAATTTTGTCACCAACTAATGCAAACTTTGAATATTACAGACTGAAATATCAAGAACAATGTTAAAATGTTAGTTTGAAAAATTAGATCTCTGTAAGATCTTGGAATAAGGAAAAAGTCCTGAGCAAAACACAAAGCATATTGTTTGTAAAAGAAAATATTGATTAATTTGACTATATTAAAATTGAAAAAATTGTTTTATTTAAATATGCCTTCAAAAAAAGAAAAGTAACAAATTGTGGAAGATATTCAAAGAATACATAGTTGCAAAATGGTTACAAGTATATATAAATAATGGTCACATACTTAATTATATGTGTGTGTGTGTGTGTGTGTATATATATATATATATACATATATATAATTTTCTCCTTTCTAATATAGTAAAATCATGGGAATTAGTATGTGGGTTTCGACTGGATGGGAGCATTACTGGAGTTCTAGATTTGTTTGGAATATGGGTTTGATGTGTCTGTTATTTTTAAAGAACTACTGAATGAGTAAGAGCCACTGAATGGATTTAAAAAGTGGGAAAGCATTGAATGGGTTTAAAAGTTGAAGAAAAATGTTTAGACTTGTGCTGTGGAAGGATCACTGTGGATACAGTGTTGACAGTGCACTTCTGTCCTTGTGCTGTGAGAGGGCTGTACAGAGGCCTTGGCTTCTTCGTGGGAAGTGATACCTGCTTACAGCAGAATGGTGTCAGTGAGGTGTGGGAGGACTAGGTAAAGTCGAGACCTTTACATTACAGGAGTAAAGACAGGATACTGGACAGGATTTGGCAGGAAAAGAGATGGAAATGTCAAGGAGAAGTCCTGAGTTTCTTGTGGGACACTATATGATCCCGTTTTTGAAGAGAGAGCTCAATGTAGATTACTTGAGGAAGATGCAATTTATATTGGACATGTTGAATTGGAGACCTGTGTTAGGCTACCAAATGAAATTACTTGTAGGAAGTTGGCTATGTTATTAAATTCTGATTATCAAACTTAAAAAGCAATTATTTTTATGACCATTTTTCTAGAATGGATTTTATTTTTATCTTCAGTTTTAAACAGAGTATGTGGAATATAATGGAATTTTTGTTACTGAGTCAGCATTTTCATATTGCACATTAACTATTGAATGATGCTGGAAAAAGAGATGATTTCAGAGACTTTGTAGGTACATATAGACCCATTCTAGTATGATACAGACCCATGCAGACTTATTTCTTTTTTTGTTTTCTAAAGGTCTGCTTTTTGGTAATGTAAGTACTTGTTAGGGGAAGGGAGCTTAGCATGCTCTGTTATGCCATCCTGGTATCACCTAGAACTAATATGTACTAAAGGATGTTTCTAACTCTGACATAGTTTGGAATACTAAGTGATGCCCTCCCAAGCTGGAAGTGTTTACAAACGTTACCATAATACAAAAGTTACCATAGTTCTTACTAGACAACTAGTGAAATAAACATTGCTTTCTTTTACATAGGAGAAAACTGAGGCAGAGTTCAGCTAAGGTGTTGGCAGAATTTTAACAACCAACAGAACAAGATTTATTCTGCTTTCCCTTTAATATGGGACTCTGTTATCTATAAATGCCAGTACTCTTATCTATAAATGCCATATTGCTTTGGAATTCAAATTTTGTATTTTTATTTTGATACCACTATGGAGGTACATATTCTGAAAACTTGGACTGCATATTTCATCTTTATTCTGATAGTGTCCTAGACCCTCCAGATCTTTCTGGCTGGTAGGATGTGTAAACCTTAGCCAGGGAAGTATTTACCAGGGATCTTTGTAGAGATCATTAGAAATAATGACCATGTCTCTAGCATTTTCTGAACAACTACTTGTACCTTCTGTTTTTCGCACTTCCCCATACTGATCAACATCAGTGGACATTAAGCAAATTAGTGATGCCAGGCATGTTGGTATGTGGTTATATTCTCAGTACTCAAGAGGCTGAGGCAGGAGAATTGCTGCAAATTTGAGGCCAGCCTGGACTACAAAGTGAGTTCAGGGCCAACTTGAACTGCATAGTGAAACTCTGTTTCAAAAAAGGCAGGAAGAAAAAGAACAACAAAGAAAATAAAAGAGAAAAAAGAAAAAGAAGGAAAAATTAGGGGTACTGCTGATCTATTATCTCAGTCAATACTGCCCTGTTTCCCTTTGTGCTGCCAGGGAAACTAAATGATTCCTTCTTATAAATCTAGGAGAATAGTAGTCTTGCTCTCTTTGATTCTTCTTTTTTTACTTTCTAAATGATCTCTTCACAGGCATGAGCTCGTTTGTTAGACAGCCAATGTTTGTTGATTTTGTTTGATTAATTGTTGGTGCTTCAGGGAAGAATTACTATGTGTGAGAAGAAACCAAAGACTAGAAAATTAAAGTATTATAACCAACAGCAAATTTCTCCTGTCTTGGAAAAATATATGGCTTCACATTTTTGTGGGATACACAGAAAAATGTGATTAATTAAAATGCATTGTCATTATCAGAATTGCCCCAATAATTTATGGCAACCTCGGGAACTTTCAGGTAGTAATATTAATAGTCTTACAAAAAGTGGGGCACATAGACAAGTCAACTTGAATTAAAAGCATATAGTTTCTTGTTAATTTTCAATGAGTTCTATAAGTAGTGTTTAGAAATTAATAGGCTTTATAAAATTTTGACCTTCAATATTTGGTTTTATACTCATGTCCACAGCTCACTCTGATCTTTCTGCCATTCACGTAGCACATAATGTCAAGAGTAAAACTAAATTATAATAATGAGTATTGTTAGGTATATATGATACCTGCCATATATATATATATATATATATATATATATATATATATATATATATAATTTCAATTAATTTTCAAAGCACCATTAGGGCACCTGTTTATACACATTTATCTGTAGGAAGCTAAGATCTAGAAAAGTTAATTAAATTACTCTTAAGTTGCAAAAGTAGTGTAGAAGAAATCATAGATGTGCATCCTAGTTTGCCAGTTTTGCACCTATATTTTGAACCAGTAAATTTTCCATGTCCCTCAGTCAGGTGTATCTGGACTCCTAAGCAAAGTAATCATAACATTTGCATACTGTTTATGAAATATTTATAGAAACACTTCTGGAATGACCCCTAACTTTAGATAAAAAATGTCTCATTTAATATAATGAAAGGGCAAAACATCTTTGCTTAAGCTCACCTTGTCTTATTTAAGACGTTAGCAATTGAATTTTTGCAGAACACCAATTAATTTAGGTTGCAGTTTTTCTCAGCAGTAACCTTTGGGAAGATGCATCTGAAGTTTTAGAAAGGATAGTTAAAAATTAAAAGCAATAGTTAAGTCGTGTTATTTTTAAAGATTAATAAGAATAATTGATAATATTTTATTCATTTACTCAATAAAAGTACTGGCTATGTTCTATGTAATGCAAAGATTTTAATCAAATAAAACATCTGTCTTCAAGAATCACAGTCTAGTAGAGACATGGTGGGTATATAAGGAAACACATTATGAAACAGACAATGGTGGCTGCTGTAGGTGAAATATGAAATATACTGCCAGGAGAATTAAAACATCTTGAAGTATAGAAATTATGTGGAAATGTGAAAACTGAGTGTGGGCTTGCAAAAGATAATAAAGTACCAGGAGAACCTTGTTGCCTTTCAAAGATAAAGATCTAAGAAATCAGGAAATTAGTAGATGAAAGAATCAGAAATAAAATACATTTTTAGGTTTTAGTTTGAAAGTCAAGACAAATTTTAAAGGTTCTATAATATTGGGCAAGGAAATTAACTAAAAGAAAGTGTATAGGATAATCAGCTGAAATTAAGAGAAAACGATGGCATATGCATGAAAATATCACTAAGATATTTTTCTCTATAATAAGACTTTGCTTCTACATTAATTAAAACCAGTCAAATTAGATAGTAATTGAGTAGAGCATTAAGTCATTTAACATTTTCACTTCACAAATTAATTACGAGGCACAAAAAGAGTTCTTTCTTATAAAATGAAATTTAGAAATTATTTCTGAAAGAATCAAGATCAAATTCATCAAAATATAGATACCATACATTTTTGTACATTAATTATAATTGAATAAAGAAAAAAGTAATTACTCAAATTTATTTATATAGTATTAAATGAGTTGCAGTATCTCATCTGATAAACAGCGAATGCTGATTCATATCAGAGCTAGAGAGAGAAAGATAAAAAGAATGTGTTCTTGTTTTCATGTTCATCATGAGAGAGAGGAATTTAGGATTCTCTGAATGGAATGTCATCATCTCAATGCCATACTATCAGAAGGACAAGGAATATGTGAAATAAAGATAACAAAAATCAATACAATATTATCTGTCCTTTGAAGGCAAAATATAATTGTCAATTCTGTGAAGAGTGGTGTCAACTGAATAGAGAAAGCATAGCGAAACTGTTCAAATAGCCTATCAAAAAAAAAAAGGAAACGGACAAACCTTATCTCTACCACCTGGAAATTATTGTCATACAAGGGCTATGTTAGAGTGCAAACAACTGCCCAAGGTACAATTTTTATCTGTTTTTTTCCATTTTTATCCTTATCACTCAATAGTGAACCCTCGGTAATTATTTCAATAAGGAATAAATCTATGATCAGTTTGGCACTCCATTAGTGTTTTCAGGATCACAGTTTGTTATTGATTTAAAAACAAGAAATCAATAAATTATCATGGTAAAACTGGCTTTATTTTTTAAATGTGGATTTTACATATTTGTTTTTGGGGCACAAGGGATGGAATTTGGGGCTTGTTCATGCTAGGCAAGTGCTCTACCACTGAGCCATACTCCAACAACAATTGTAACCTTTAGCAATTATTTGGATTATTATACCCAAAGATCAAACTTTGAATATTTAAATTATTGAACCATGCAATTCGATTAACAGTTCAAATTGGCAATTTTGTAACCTGGTAACTGTCTTTCCCCCCTCTTAGTCTGCCTTATGCTGCATTGGATATACTGCCTGTGTAACGCAGAAGCAGCATATGGACATTTCAGTAGTACTACCAGTGAAGAAAGCATTTTATGGCATAAGGATACTAGGTGGGATATGTGAAATGAATCAATACCCACAGGAGATAGCACGAACATTTTTTCTTTAAAATTTATTTAAAGAGAAGAAAAACCAGAAAAAGAGTAGAAATAATACAGAATTAAAAAAAAAGATAAACAGTAAGAAATCACTAGTTGATAAATTACATATTGTCCTTTTAGAAATAGTTGTTCAATTTACAAAATTAAAGCATAGAAAGTGGACATTCAAGCAATGAGACTGCAAACAGTTCTGTTCAACAATCCAACAAGAACTTAGAAATATGGTTATCAATCCTATACACTTAAATATACATGCAGTTATATCTTTTATAGCACTTCCTATTTCCTGTTTTTTACAATAGCAATTACACATTTAAAAAATTTTATTTAAAGAGACAAAAATGCAAAACAGAAAAAAGATGTAGCAACAATACAGAATTCTAAAAGAAAAACAAGAAAAAAACCACTAAGAAGTCACTAGTTGATAAATTACATATTGTCATCTTGGATATAGTTGTTCAAGTTACAAAATTAAAGGATACATAGTAGATATTCAAACAGTGAGACTGCAAACAGTTCTGCTCAGTGATCCAATGATCCAACAAAGATTCACCAATATGGTCATCTATTTTACACACTCAAACATACATGCAGTTATATCCCTTAGAGCACTTTCTTTTCCTCTCTTTTTTACAATAGCAATTACACATTTTGGGTTTTATTACTCTTATAGTTCTTATTACTTTTTACAATAGAGACACAATGTGATATTTACAAATATGATACTATTTATTTCACTAATAAGGATAGTCTCAAGTTGTCTCCATTTACCTAAGAAGGCCTTAAGATCATCCTTTTTGTAGCTGAGTAATATTCCATTGGATAAAAATACCACATCATTTTCATCCACTCTGCAATAGATGGGCATCTTTGTTGTTTCCAAGATTTAGCTATTACAAATTGTGCTGCTGTGAACATGGGTGCACATATATCACTGTGATATGAACTTTTCAGTTCTTCTGGGAAAGTACCCAGGAGGGGAATAGCTGGATTGAGTGGAGCTTCCAATTCTAGTCTTCTGAGAATTCTCCATATGGATTTCCATAATGGTTGCACCAGTCTACATTCCCACCAACAGTGGAGCAGTGTTCCTTTTTCCCCCGCAGCCTCACCAGCATTTGTTATCAGTTGATTTCTTGATGGCAGCTATTCTTTCCAGAGGGAGATGAAATCTCAGTGTTTTAATTTGCATTTCTCGAATGACCAGTGATGGTGAACATTGCTTCATGTATTTATTTGCCATTTGTATATCTTCCTCTGAGAACTGTATGTTCATTTCAGATCCCCATTTTTGGAGAGGGTCTTTGAATTTGGGGAGCTTGATGTTTTTCAACTCTTTATATGCTCTGGATATAAGTTCTTTGTCTGAGGGGTTGCTGGCTAAACTTCTTTCCCACTCTGTGGGTTTTATTTTCACTCTGTTGGTGATTTCTTTTGAAGTGCAGAAACTTTTCAATAATATGAGATCCCATTTGTTGATTCTTTGAAGTGTTTCCCATGCAGTTTGCATTTTGTTCATGAATTCTCTGCCTATCCTTGTGTCTCCAAGACTTCTACCTACCTTGTCTTCCAGTAGATTTAGTGTTTCTGTTTTAATATTTAGGTCTTTGATCCGTTTAGACTTTAGTTTTGTGCATGGTGATAGGCATGGATCAAGTTTCAGTCTTAGGCATGTGGAGAGCCAGTTTTTCCAACAACATTTATTAAAGAGGCTATCCTTCTTCCAGTGGACATATTTAGCCCCTTTGTCAAATATCAGCTGACTGAGTGTTTCTGTAGTTGTTCTTGCATCTTCTAATCTGTTCCATTGATTCTCAGGTCTATTTCTTTGCCAGTACCATGCTGATAGTATCACTGTGGCTTTCTAGTACTGTTTCAAGTCAGCAATTGAGATGTCTCCCGCCTTGCTTTTGTTGCCCAGAATTGCCTTTGCTATTGTAGGTTTCTTCTGTTTCCAAATGAATTTTAGGAGTGTTTTCTGTAGATCTGTGAGGCATGTCAATGGTATTTTGATTGGAATTGTATTAAATTTGTATAACAGTTTTGGGGGTATGGCCATTTTCATAATGTTGGTTCTTCCTAGACAAGAGCAAGAAACATCCTTCCATTTGCTGATATCCTGACAACATGAACATTTATGAGAGTTACACTGAGCGAATTTAAGAGACATATGGGTAGATGTTATATTTGATTCATTTGTGAAACACAAAGAAAATGGAAAAAACGCTAAAGTAATATAAATATTAATACTGAAAACTTTAAAAGTTAAAAATCCAATAAAAAGATTGTTACCAAAAATAAGGTGATTTAGTTACAGAATGAATATTCTGGTTAATCAGTTAACTAAAGCTCCATGTAAATATAGTTTTGTGAATAATTAAGGAATATTATCTTTTGAGTCAACCTTAATGAAGTATATATTAAAATGTTCCATTTAAGACTGCAGATTGATGAGATTTAACCAGTGAATCCCAGATTCAACTTAATAATCATGATCACTCCTCACAATAAATGTCATACCACTGTGCCATCAGTTCCTCCATTCAAGCCCCAATCAATTATCTGGATTTTGTGACTATGTATTTGTTAGTTTTGCCTAATTCTAGAAATCTGACAAAGGGAAATGTACCTATCAGTTCTTATATGTCAAGTTAATATTTCTTAGAATAATTTTGAATATTAAT
The DNA here is from genome assembly GCA_004027455.1 of Hydrochoerus hydrochaeris. NCBI lineage: Eukaryota > Metazoa > Chordata > Mammalia > Rodentia > Hydrochaeridae > Hydrochoerus > Hydrochoerus hydrochaeris. The sequence continues at coordinate 124,069 of PVLA01002723.1, read as the reverse complement.
CATGGTGTTGGGTTTATCATTGGTTCTGTTGCTCATACATATTCTTGTGTATGATAATTCAATCTATTTTGTGCTGCTATAACAGAATGTTTGAGAATGTGTAATTTATCAAGAGCAAAACTTTTTTTCTATCAATTTTGGAGGCATAGAAGTCTGGTCAAGGCACCAGCAGATTAAGTTTCTGATTCTAAGAAGGCAACTTGCTGTTTTGTCCTCTGAAGTGGTGGACTCTTGTTTCTTCACATGGTAAAATAAGAGAAAGGAGAGAACCCACTTCCATAGAACTTTTTATAGTAGCATGAATCCATCAATTGCAACTCTGCCTTTATGACCTAAACATTTTTCAAAAGGTCTATCTGCCTCTGTATAAGTTTGCAATAATTGGCTTTGAAACCAAGTTTCCAGCAATTGGATGTGAAGCATACATTTAGGCCATACTACATGGGTAGGCTACAAATTTGCTCTTCCTTTTATTTGTTGGAGAACATTTAGATTATTTCAGTATTTTAGCTCTTGTGAATAAAGCTTTGTGTTCTTATATATCTTTGTGTGGACATCTGTTTTTACAACTCTTGGAGAAAATACCAAGAAGTAGAAGTGCTGAGTCATATGCTAAGTGTATGTTTAATTGTGAGACTCTGCCAGTCTGTTTTCCTAAGTTGTTAAACTATTTTCTATTCCCATCAGCAACATAAGAGATATCTAGTTACACTATATGCTTGCCAACATTTCATAGCTAGTGTGTTATATTTTAGCCAATTTAGGGAGCTTATAGTGTATATCACTGTGATTTTAATTTCTATCTCTTGATAACTATTGAATATATTGTACTATTTAATATGTTTAGTATGTTTTATTGGCTACTTTTGCTTTTTGATTTATCTGTTTGATATTTTATGCCCACTTTTAAATTGTGATATCTGATAGTTTTGCTTTTTTTTTTAAATTGTGTCTTTGAAGGAAAATTTTTTTTTTTTTTTTGGTCTTTTTGAGACAGGGTCTTGCTATATTGTTCAGGCCATCCTTTAACTCACTTTGTAGCCCAGACTATCCTTGAACTTGCAACAATCCTATTGCCTCAGCCTCCTGAGTGCTGGGCTTCTAGGCCTATGCCACCATGCTCAGCTGAAAAAGAGGACTTTAATTGATGCTTCTTTTTGTATCCCAAGAAATCTTTGTCTGTGCCATACACACTAACAGTTTTTTCCTGTAGTTTTTTGAGAGTTTATATAGTTTTAGTTTTCCATATTAGAGTTATTTTTGTGGACCACTTGAGGAAATTCATAGTATTTTTCCAAAAATAAAGACAAAGTTGTTCCAGAAGCATTTGCTCCTTAAAATAAAAAAAAGATATACATTTTAAGAATAGTAACAACATTTTCACTTAATTTTTTTCAGTATAGGTCTGTACATTTTCTATTATTTATATGGATAGCTTAGTTATACTAAGTTTACTTTCTAGATTCATTGCATATTATGTATAATTAATGGAAAATGTGTTAAGTAACTTAAAAATATATGATTTTACTGACTAAATGCATTTAATTTGAAGAGCAATTAAAATCTACCCTATTTATTAAATTTTTTAAAATAGAGGTTTTTCTCATAATTAAATGATTAAATATTCATTATAGGACAATTGAGATACAGAGATTATAGAAGAAAAATTTATTGGTTGTCCACCCCAAAATTGGCCCATTCCCAAATATAATTTACATTTTAATTTTTTCAATCTGTGTCATCAGCGTTTTGTTCTGCTTGAAATATTCTTTAAAAACATGGCCTCAGTGGCCACATAGTATCTTAGCATATGTGTACAACATTGTTTGCATAATTAGTTTTTTCTAATTTTTTAGATTATATCCATTTTTTGGAACTAATATTATGAATGTTTTTATGAAGTTATAGTTGAAAATGTACAACCAGTACATATTTTTAGACTAAGGTCTTGGTTTTTGTATTAATTTTTTTAAAGTATAAGTGTATTTGGTATTTTCCATGATTTTCTGAGAAACCTATGATCTTCCAATCCCATCATCTGTTTATAAAAATTCCTGTCTCACTATAGTATTTTATTTCCAATACACTTATTAATCTGTTATTTCTAGTTTTAAATCTTTGACTATTTCAGTTTCCAGTTTTTTCACCTTGAATGATGACCCATGCATATTTTATGTTGGGGTAATAATGAGAATATATTTTAACTTGTTGGTATTTGGTTTTGACATACAGTGAACCATTTTCCTCATTACTTCATTTGTAATGTTACATGTAATAAGTGGAAACTCTTTATTTACACCAGGGTCTTTATGTTGGCTATTTATTTGAATCCACTGATTTGTCTTTTAAATCACATCCCTGAGCTAATGATTTTGTTTGTTTTTATATTACCTGATGAATCACTTGCTAGGGCATAGGCTGCTGTAGCTTGGAGGATGAGTAGCATACATTTGCTCCTGTGTGTCCCTGTATCATGGTGTCACTGTCTTATCTACCTCTTTTATTTGTTTGCCTATTATAATTTTCTCCACTAAAATGAATTGAAAGTATTGTGAGGTAACCAAAGTTCACCATATTTTTAATAAGATTAGATAATGGAAGTATGCCCAAATATTTTTCTAAACTATACCCAATATCATCATAATCAACGCAGTGTCCAGCGTTGTTTCTGTTTCGTAGTTTCCGGAAGTACACACACATTTTCTTATGGATCTGTCATGTTGATTCCTTTGGTGCAAGGAGTGAGGATACTGCAGATAAAATAGTGCGCTGGCAAGAACATTGTTGCTTTGCTTTGAAGGGTTAGATCTTATTATGACTGTGGCTTTAACTGGAAATTTTTACCACTACAGATTTCACCATGTGATACATTTAGATTGGTTTGTGTTTTTATTGTTTTTTCTTCTCCCTGCCTAGGAATAGTAATATGTCTCTTTATTTTCCTCTTGTACTCTTTGGCACATTAAAGCATGAGTAAGGACAAGAATACTCAGTGGATACTTGCTTATCTAGCTATGATTGGATAATTTGCAAATCAAGAGTTCTACTTTTGTTCCACAAATAATTTACTATAGAATTACTTCAAGACTTTAACTAAAAATCTATACACAGCATAAATAATACATGAACATGATCAATATATAAAGAAGGCATGAAACTTTCAAATATAGGTTTTCTCAACAGCTGAAAGAATGAAAGTTTTTACTTTTTGAATATAACATTTTAGCATGCATTGTTGTATATATTATTTTTTGTGATTCATACAAGTAGTTCAAATATTTAATAAACACTATAAAATATAATCAGCTTATATTAGCAGGCTGACATTTATTAATATTTTATAATTGAAATTCTCACTTCTCTTGACTAAAGAAAATTTAAATCATTTGGAAGCTATAGTATGTGTACATGACTCTTTTTAATATAGAACAGAACACTAATTACAATCATGCAGGATAATCTGTGAAGTCCATCATTAATAGATTTCATATGGTATGACTACTAGAATAAGTGCCCATATGATAAAAAGTAGATGAACAATTTAAACACAAATTTGTGCTTTAGAGGTGGTAACTGTCTTAAAAATTACTTGACATACTTTCAGGCATCTCAATTCTCAATAAAGTAGACTATATTTTCAAATAATGTTTTATGTAAAAACAATTTATCAATTGATGGAATAGAGAATTTTTTATGTAAAGAAGGACTAGCAATGCATAGCCTAGATTTTTTTCTTTGTTTTAATTTTTTTTAGTTAGGAAATAGAGATACAAGGAGAGTGCATTAGTTAAGGTAGACAAATAGTAGAGGCCAATCTAAAACTATGAGGCCCTTGAAGATTCTGATCTGGTGATCTTCTTAGAAATTATAATGATGGTAGCAGTGCTTTTGTAATTTACAGCCTCGCATTTGGATTCTGAGTTTTAAAATATCTTTTCCTGAAATGTTCTACTCTCATTACATCTGCTATACTCAATACTAATAAGAGTTACTGATGTTTGCCAACAATTACCCTAAATCTATTTCTACACTGTTTACATAGAACTTTAGTCAATATAGTCTATACTTCAATTTATTAGTGACAAACTGAAGGTTGGTGCAATCCCAAGTTTACAATAACTTATTTATTTCCTCAACTCACAGAGTCCTTTTCTAAAATCTTCCCTGATAATCTCATTTACTTCAAATCATGTGTATTTTTTATGTCACTGAAGACACTTTGAGTTCAGATTATGATTTATCAATGGTATAAGGAAATCATTTCACAAAGTATTTCCAGCAAACCAACATTTGATGAATGATAAATTTGGATTTAGCTTGATTACCCTTTCCTTCTTTTTTATTTCATAGTATTCTTTGAAGATCTTTTTATGTATCTGGCTTTTGGAATAAAATGAACAAACATCTTTATATTCAAGAGTTTGACAATGTCTGGTGGAATCTGTTGATGACTACTATGAACCTTATATGCTGTGAATAAATATTTGTTGAATGAGCATTTCTAAGCTTCGAAGCTTAACAATTTAATGTTATCAGTGATTTATAGGCTTTGACTTCAGTTGTTCCTACAATTATCTTGACATTGTATTTTTTTTTAACTAACTTGCTGCCTTCCACTGTTCTCTCCACACTGATGGCAGATAAATCTTCCCAAAATACTACCTTGAGGACATCGCTTGCCAGCTCAGTGTCCTTCAGTAGCTTCCACTGAATGGTAACTCAAAGAAACAAGTCCTTATCCTGGCATAAGAGACTGTCTACAGTCTGACTACAGCACCAGTTTTTAATGTTAGCTTCAAATACTTTTATGTTAATGTACTTGCATTGGCAGCATATATGCAAATACTTTACCATTTAGTGTATGGTTGTAAACATGAGAGTTTTTGTTTGAGACAAATCCATATTTTATACCTAAATCTTTCCTAACCTTGTGGAATTCATTTGTTATTTCAGTCTCAGTTTATAAATCCTGAATATGACAATACTGACCAGATCTACTTTCCTTCTCTTACTTCAACAAGTATCTATTGATTGCCTACTATGTGTTTGACACTTCTCTTCATGCTGAGTTAGTAAACAATAGATAGAATTATTATGGAACTTGCATGTTAGTGGAAATGACAGGCAATAAATAGAATAAGTGAATAAACTATATAGAATGTTAGAAAGAAATACATGGTATTAAAAAAGTAGGTAAGGGTTAACAGAAATTGGAAAGGGATTGTGATAAAGGGAAGCGTGAAGCTCAGTCTTAGAACAAATGAGGCATTATTCTTACTTTGCTTTTCACAAATCATGCAGTTCTAAGAAGAATCCAGATTTTAGAGATAAAGATTGATTTAAGCTTCCTATTACTTGTTTTGTCAGGAGTTCTCAGGGAATTGGAGTTATATATAAGGAAAATAAATTAGTTTTGACAGTGTGGTCTTCCTAGGCCTTTGTGATGTAAAATAGTCACCCTGAAGGAAATGTTGAGCTTTTATTTCCAAATGTTAAATAAGAAAGTTGAGAAATTCTGGTTAGTATGTTATGTGGGTATCACGATTGTTTTCTTTGTATACTTTTTATATAATACTCAAGTTAGATAAAATATTAAATAGATTTTAGATAAAAATTTATGCAGATGATTAATTGAAGACAATGTAGACCTTTTGACATTATTGTTTTTACCTTGATTAAAGCCCTTTTAAGTTATTCCTTGGAAACTGGTTAAAACCTAAATTCTATTGTGCCTTCACGTCTATGTATTTCTATTATTAGTAGTAGATGCACAGCAGAATTACCATGAGGGCTTGAAAACAATTGCTTCTGTTTGGACTTTAGCTCCCCACTCCCTTTTCTAATGGGCGTCTAGTGGAGCTCAGCAGTGAGCTTTATCAAATTCCTCCTTGAATCATGGAGCAGTGCAATCTAGTCTGAGAACTATTGCCTGAGACGATCTTGCACACTTGCCTTTCTCTATCCTCAAGTGCTACTATTCTTTTTTTTACTCATTTTTTTCTTTGAATGGAGGCCTTCTTTCTAATTGTGCACATAGCAGATTATTCCCTCATGTATTTAACACCCTGACAAATACTAACTTACCACGTACTCTCTGGACTATAAATGGAACAGAAAAACCTGTAACAAAAATCCTCATGGCTTGGCTTCTTTGTCATCATTAAAGTGTTCAGGAGAGCAAAATTCAGAAAACAAGAAGAAAAGGAAAAAAAAAAGTTTAGTTATCTAGGCTGAATATGTTCTAGAGATATAGCTTGATGACTATAGTTAATAATATTGCATTTTGTACTTCAAATTTGTTAAGGGAGTAGATCTTAAGTGTTCTTGTAACCCTTTCCCTGCTAAAAAAGCAACTATGAGGTAATAGATATGTTCCTTAGCTTTGTGATGGTAAACATTTTTTAATATAAACATATATCCCATTGAAGTACATGTAAATTTTATTTGTCACTTATACCTCAAATGATGCTAGAAAAAAGGAAAAGAAAGAACACATTTCAAAACTCTTTGACTATTTTAGCTGAGATAGTTATTTCCAGTCTATTTTCTATTTTTTCCTTGTCTTTTTAAAAATTCTTTATAGTTTTTATCTTATTATATATTCTTAATCTGTCTTATACATTTAGTAATTTTGGTGGCTACCAAGTTGAGAAAATATGTTTTATAATGGTAAAAAGGTTATAGGATTCATTTAATATTTTATTCTCTTTACCAAGATTAATATTTGTTGAAATGTAGTATGTGCTCAATAATTTATCAGTTGATTGATCAATTATGTACTGCTATTAAATGTGGGCTGTATTCCTAAACTATCTTATTTACCATAAAGGTGTCAAAATTTATGGCTTAGTACATGTTATGAAACATTTTCACTTTTGTGTTTGTTTAAAGAGATCTTCTGAAATTCACACATTTCAATTCTCTTGTTCCTAAACTTTCTTCCAACTTGTCTGCTATTAATTTATCAGAAAAATATTTGTATTACTTTAAACTAGCAAAATAACTTAGTTTTAAAGAACAGCCTGTGTTGGAATCATGTGTATGGACTGAAAAAGAATTTCTAATTAATAAAAAATGTTTGAAGTCAGCTCATTCTAGAAAGCAAGAACGTTTATTTAGCTTATCCTGGATAAACAGGTTTTTCCATAAACTTGGTTTGTTACATTGTTTGCAATCAGAAACACATTAAATGCACTTAATCACTCACTATTAAATGATTAGCTCCTTTAAAACATTGGATAGTTTTAGAAAATTGCATCTTAGAACATTTGGTAAAATATTAATAACATGGCAATATATGAATTGGCCTCAATGCTTTACTGAATGTGGTGTGAGGGTAGAGATTTTAAACATTTATAGATATGAATGTGCACTTAAAATAAATTTGAATTTTAGAATAAATTATTGAAATAACTTCATTTAAATAAATTTAAGGGTATAGACTGTGCCACTCAGTTAATAAGAGGACATGTTGTCCTTAACTGATAAGTCACTTATGTTTAGGTGTTTATTTTTTATTCATTTATTTTTTTTAATATTGTTCTTTTTTGCCTAGAATTGCTTTTGCTATTCTAGGTCTCATCCCATTCCAAATGAATTTTAGGATTGTTTTCTCTAATTCTGTGAGATGCACTATTGGTATTTGATTGGGATTGCATTAAATCTGCATAACAATTTTGGAAATATGGCCATTTTCACTACATTGATTCTCTTACCCAAGAACAAAGCAGGCAGCATCACAATCCCTGGATTGAGATTATACTACAAAGTGACTATGATAGAAGCAGCATGGTACTGCCATGAAAAAAGACCCAAAGATGAATGAAATAGATTATAACGTGCAAAAACAACTCTAAACACACTCTGTCACCTTATATTTGATGAGGGAGCCCAATAACTTCACTAGTAGAAAGCCTCTTCAATAAATGGTGCTGGAAAAATTGACTTTTCATGTACCTCAGACTAAAATTAAACTGTGCCTCTTACCATGCACTGAATTAAAATTGAAATGAATGAAAGATCTAAATATTAAAATGGAAACAATAAATCTGGTTTTATGTTTTGAAATTCTAACCATTGCTCAGGAATAAACAGTTTTCTATCTGTTGAATTGTTCCTTTGATACTCTAGAGTAATTTGCTCTGTCCATCCTGGAATTACTGTATTTACAAGTGGTACCTTTAGTTACTGAAGAAGTTTGCTCTTTGAGGATGCTGTTGATGCCTCAACCATCGCCTAACAAAAGGGTCTTTGTAGAAAACATTTCAGTAATCATACTCATGCCTCCCATAATATTTTAAATAGTGTTGAATTTAATATAAAATATTTTTTTCAGAGATAGGAAAATAAATATGGTCCCTAAAATGCTGTCTACTTGCTGGAATTCTTGTTTTCAAGAAATTTCTACCTTCTCTCAATAAAAAGAAGCAAAAAGCTAAAGAAGCTCTACATTTTTATCATAGCTGATGCTTGATGAATTATACTTGAATATACCTGTATTCAGACTGGGTATATAAATCCTTGCATTGTCATTTGCTCTGTTTAGCTTTTGGAAAGTACTTTTTTGTGTTAGTTTCTTAATCTGTTAAATGAAAGGACTCTTTCACAAACCATCAAGGAACTTTTCAATTATGCATTTATTTAGTGGCCCTGGAGATTGAAACCAAGGCTCTTGTACTGTGCAAAATCCTCAATCCTTTTATACTTATTTTTAAATTTTGAGACAAGGTTTCTTATTAGGTTGCTAAATTGTGTGGAATGGGCTCAAATTTATAATCTTCCTACCTCAGCTTTCCAGAGTGCGGGGATTATAGGCTTAGGTTATCACGCTTAGCTACACTGGGTTATTCTATTATTATTATTATTATTATAATCTAGTGATAAAATTATGTTACAACTCCAGAAAATGTTGCACAAGTTGGTACTTCATAACAACTTTGATGTGGTTATTTTTATCTTTTAATTTTATTATTTGACACCTAATAATTGTGTATACTTTTGAATTATAATCTAGGCTGAATATGATTGTTACAATTTTATTTCAAATTTACATTATACTTAACGTACCCATCTGAGAAAAACTCATACGTAAATCCTTAACATAAAATTCTTTTGTTCACATTCAATGGTTTTTAACTTCAAGTGTGGGTATTTTTGTGAATCCTGCCGCTGATTCAGGTAGGCACATTTATTTAAATAATATGCCAAGTTGCTGAAGGACACACGATCCAAAATTGATGTGACAATAAAGGCTTCCTTGCTTTTGAGTAGATTGATATGTTAAGTAAACCAGAGGCACTTACAACTAAACATCCAGGGATAATTAAAAACATTCATTGTTGGAAGAAATAAGGGACTTGAGATTATGTTGTCATGTAAATTTAGTGACCTGAATATATACAGTATTCCACTTCTACTGTATTTCCTTTTTGTGAAGCTTCTAAAATTCATAGGTGTTGATATGCCTGAATGCTTGAAAGGACATTGAAGAGCTGAGCTTTTTATTCAGTAGTAGCTTTGAAATATAAATGCAAATTGTAATCATTGCTAGTAGAATCTTTGTATATAACATCGTATACACAAGTAAAACATTTGTATATATTCTAGACATTCTTCAAATCTCATTAAAGATGTAATGAAGCTGATAGAAAATAGAAAAGGGCAATTTCAATACTGAAGTGAGACTAATGCATTTCTTGCAAAGACATTAAAATGATTAAATGTTTAACTCTGATCACAAGTCTATGAAAATCAAATGAAGACTAGGTCAAATTCTTTGCCATATCACAAAACTGTCATTTATGAATTCAACAAATAGAGGATTATAGAGCTTCTTTTTGTATGAAGCATTTTGCTATGTTCTTGGATATGAGTGTGAGCAGAGGTCTAGTCAACATGGAATAGAAACTTTAGAAAGAGAATCACGTGCTGAATTAGATTAGTGATGCATGGTATGATAATATGTAAATGGATATTCTGATTTTATCTGTGCCAAGGACTTTGGACAAGAAGACTTGACTATGTGAGAGACTGAGAGGATGTTTAAATTGGTGGAATCTACATCAGATTAAAGGTGCTTTTCTTAATTTTAGAAGTGGCCAACATTGAAAGAGTTGAAACATGGAAGCCCTAAATTTAGATTTATATTTACAAAGCATATCTAACTTCTGAGTGAAAAAATAGATCAAAATACATGAAAAGTGGCTGACGAATCAGACTTGTTAGGATGTTAGTGCAGTAACATGGAACAGATGCAACGGCTGGACCATCTGTCCCTGAGCTGTTGTTTGGCAGGTGACAGTCTTTGCTAAGACTGTGAGCTTCATCTCAGATAAGTTGCACTTGGCGTCCTCTTGAGAGATTTCATGGAAGCCTTGCAAGTAGGCAGGTATGTACTAGTTTCCTAAATTTAGACAACTGAGGGGCACCTTGAAATTTTCAAGACTACCATTTAAAATATAAAGCAAAGGAAACGTTTCTGAGATCTCAAATAAACCTAAGAGAGCTGATAGCACACTTCTCCTGAACCACTTCACAATGTGGACTTTTAAAGGATCAAGAGTGACGCCGTGATTTGCAAACTTATTTTCTCTGACCCCTAAAATGTCATGAAGGTGATTCATGGCACTTTGTATATCGAGAATCTGGCTTGATGAAATGAATGAAATTGTTACCCATCTTTAAAGGAGCTTTTTATATATTGGTTGTGATTGTAAATGGTATTTTATGTTTAAAATATTCACACTTTAAAATTTTAAAATCATCTACACGCTTGAGTGGAAACTCTCTGATAGGTTATTAAATAGTTGGGGGATTTTGTTCACACTCCAGTGTATGAGGATAAAGCTAGGAAAGGCACTTTTATACCTAACTCCCAAATATGACAAACTGAAATGAGGTTATTCATTTGATCTCATGCACATTTATTTTTCATAAAATAATTTATGAAATATTTTCTTGAAATAATTTTCACAAACAACAGTGCAAAATTATGTCAGTTCATAGTGTAATATTCTGAAGTTTGACTTGTCTCCTAAGAGTAGTGGTTCACTGAACCAGGTTATCTCCTTTCTAGTAGTCCTCTCCTTGAAAGCCATAGCCTAACAAAATATTTTTGTTGGCGGTTATGTTTTCTATAGCTATATTATTAATTTAATCTACATTTTGTCATGTCATTTTTGGGACTAGAAAGTAGTCTTGTGTTTTTTTCTTGCTATGAAGGACAGTTACTACATATAAATCCCCCTCAGCTACAGCAATTGAAAAGGTGTAATTTCTGCTTTTTTGCTCTTTCACACTGATGTTCAACTATTAAAAAATGAGCTGGAAGAAATTAACATCCTTTCTTATTTCACTGTGATCCATAGGAACAAATACCATTCCAACATTTATCATTTTAGGCAAGTGAAATGTTAGGAATCAAAGTGACAGGCTCAGAGAGAAATTACATTATGAAATAAAACTTTTATGATCTATTTGTAAGGATGAAAGTGTACTTGGCTCATCTTTGTAAGTAAATACAGTTAAATTTATTTAAATATTGATCTGTTTTCCTTGAAATTAGGAATCAAATCTCAAAATGTAGAGGCTATAAATGTATGCCCAGCATTTCTACTGTGATACTAATATTGTGGTGTCATTAAAATGGGTTGCTGATAACTGCAAATTCTGTTGTAAATATTAATAATCACCTGTAACTAAGTTTTTCTGGTAAAATCAATTTACCCAAGAAACAATAGTGATAGTGACATATTAGTATCATCAAATCACCTGTCAGTGTAGATAACTACATCACTTTATAGTTTAGGAGTTTTGAGGGGCCTCCTGATGTAAGAATTACAAACTGTGTTCTTTAACAAGTGGCATGATGAAGCTCAAACTTATTGTTTTTTAAAATTTTTTAATTTTTTTGGTGGTACTGGGCATCAGACTCATGACCTTGCTCTTGCCAGGCAGGTGCTTATTGCACTGAGCTAAATTCCTGGCCCAGTGAAGCTCTAACTCTTAGTTTGGCTTCTGGATATTGGTTGAATGAACTTAATCAAATACTATGTTTCACTTTCATTTTTAGGAAGATTGTAGATTATTACAAACATGTAATTTTATATCAAAGAGTACCAATGGTAGTAGTTTCTAATCTGTATAAAACTAGAATATATGCAATAGAAAGTTTGTGTATTTTATATCAGATTACTGAGAATATTTAAGGTGCTGAGAACTTTTATTAGTATGTAAAGAGGCAAAATAAGAAACTTCATTTTCTTAATTTGTTGAAAAAAAATATTTCTACCTGGAAATAATTTAGGAAGCAACAAGATGTCTTTCATAAAGTTAATCTGTTACCAAGAAATGCAATCTTAAAGTAGATGTTTCGCCTTTAATTGTCTTAATTTTCTCTTATACAAAGTGAAATTTGGTATCAGCAATGAGTTGTGATAATTGCTATAGTTTAATTTTTGCTAGCATTTTCATTTTGTATGAATATGAATCATAGTATCTGAAAATCTTATTTTAATTTTTATTAATTCTGAGATAGAATTTCCAAAGAAATTTGCTTTAGGCTATTATAGTAACTTTGGAGAATGTAATTATGTACAATATTGAAATGTTATCATCTTTAAATTGTTTTTGCTTTTTCCCTTTAAAAAATGCATCTCAGCAATTTCTGCCCAAAAGTTAATATAAATGCTAGTCAGGTTAATAATTATACTTGTTTATAAACTGTTTAATGGTTAAATTGAACAGTTATAATAAAGTAACTTAATTCCCTTTCTCCTTCTTTCTCTACTTAATTCTTTGGTTGGCATTACCTGATAGATTGAATTTTTGACAGGCACTGAACAGTGTTAAATGGATTGTTATATTCACAGTACTGAAAGATTTGAACTTTAAACATTCTCTCAAGCTCTGATTTCCAAATATGACAAACTGAAATGAGATTTCATTTGCATAATAAAGTAGTAAGAATGAATTCAGTATAATTTGTTTCATCGCAACCTTTTATGTCCTTGGCATTCTATTTTAATTTTTACCACTCACTTAACATGTGGCAGTGTGTATAGGTCCAAACGAAATGAACATATTTCATTCTGTGTCCTTTATATTGTGCCTTATTGGCATTTCAAGAAATGTGTCACATTGTTCAATTTAGTGAAAATATTATCCTTTGTCCTAAAGGAAAGGAAAGATAATGTGAGAATAAGACAGGTAAATGTTTAATGTTATTATAGAACTGTAATAAATTTTACTGCCCAGTTTAAGGAGAGATCTATCGTGTTTGATTATGTGTGTTGTCTTTAATTTTAAAGTTTTACACTGTATAATAGAATCCTTCTAATAGGAAATCCATTGACTGCTAAAGCTATCTTTATAGGAAAACAGTTTAAGAGTTTAATGAAATAGCTAATTCTTAAAGTTTTGTGGAAACACATTTTTTAGTATTATGCTTTAGTCAAGTACTTATGCCTTAGAATTTATGTAGAATATGAAATAAAAAAATAAAGCAAAAGTTTATTGAAACTTTAAATTATTTTGTAACTAAGTTCTGTATATGGATGTTTGATAGTATTTAACATGCATAACACAATCATGTATGCAGTTTTATCTTAGATACTTGGAAGTATATTTGGGTCTATGTAACAAAGAATGCTATCCAGAAGACTTTGATGTATGCACATACTTAATGCACCCAGAGAAAATGGCATTTAAATATATGCTAGCACTGAAATTTAGTAAAGTAAGATTCCTGTTATTTTCAATATTATTTAAATTTATGATTATAATTACATAAAAATACCTTAATTTCAATGAGCTGTGTTACTGTCTTTTTTAAGCCAAGTGGCAATTTATCCATCCTTTATATTTGTGTGTGTGTGTGCATATGTGTGTGTGTTTAGTCAGGCTTATTAAAGTATAATTTATAAGCTATTTATCAAATTTAAGTGTACATTATGTGCTTTGACACATGTGTACAGTCGTGTAACCAGTTTTATCCCTAACTTCATTATAGTTTCTATAAATCGCTGCTGTGCTTTTTGTAATTACAATTTATTTCTATATGTCACTCATGATTGTTTACCATTTTGATTTTTCTGCTTTATTTTGAACAGTTTTATCTCTGTAAGGTTTTACTAATCTTATCTTCTGTAGTGTAAAACCTGCTGTTAATTCTATCTAGTTTAATACTTGTTTCTATTATTGTCTTTACTCCATGCATGACTTCTGAATGTAAAATGCATATTTTTCAAATATCTATTCAGAACTAAATCCTGTTGATGATGCTTTAACTAAAGGTAGTTATTTAAGTGTATAGTGCCTTGAGTTCTTCTATCTGAAAAATAGCAAAATAGTTACATCTACCTTATAATAGTAAATGTCATTTGTGTACAGACCACTTACGAGTAAGAAGTAAACTCCCAAATGAATACTAGCTATATTTTAATTATTGCTTATTGGTCATTGTTCATAATTCAGTAAATGCTCATTCTTAGAGAACTAAATATGAGCATTATTTGTAATTCTTAGCAGAGAGAACCTTTTTCCTAAATGGTCCATAACTCCCTGCTTAAACCCTCTTTCCTCCAAATAAGTTCAGATGTGGACTTTCTGGAAGTCCTTTCCACATTCTGGAAGTCCTTTCCACATTCTACCCAGACTGCTTTCCTTTCTCTGACACCATGTACAACATATTTTCTCTATGGTTAGTTCAGTTGTATGTTCACATACAGTATCTGTTTTATATCAGTATTTACATTAAGCTTTGATAATTTATGACTTTCCATTCAGCTCCTGGACAGAGTCGTTTTTCATCTCATTTGTTGTATTTTCAGTTCCAAACAGTAACACACATTTAAGAGTAGAGGGCAACATGCAAAAAGAATTAAGCAAGTTCTAGAAAAAGATTAACTTTTGCCATTTCATTTTCATTTTAGCAAACTATGTCCACTGAACACATTAATTAATGGCAAAACTATAGAATATGAAGAGTTTACTGCAACCACTGCCTGGAATTCCATGAAAACATCCTGACTGAATGTCTTGCACAAGACTTTAGGCCTATTTTCTGTTTCATTATTTATTAAAATGCTATTCAATAAGAAGCTGACTTTGGTGATGCGTTGATGTTGCATTTTTTATTGGAAATCTTTAATTGTATTTAGTTTCCTTGGTGTGGGTTGTTATGTGATCTCAGCATTCTCATTCAGGTCAAAACACTTTGTATCAATTCTGAATTTGGCCCTTGGCCAAAATTATAAGCATTATCTACAGGCATCATGAAATTGCTAGATAGCATTACCAGTGATGAAGTACAGAAACAATGAGCAGGAACCTATTTGATCTGACAGTAAAAAGATAAACATATCTCTTTGACTTTGCCTCCTTTCCAAATTGTTGCCTTATATTTGCTTTAGATATAAAGGAGTTGGTTTCAGAATATCAAAAAATACCTGCACTAACATGGAGGTGGTTTACTGTGAAATAATTTCACTTACAAATTGCAATTACTTCTTTTTGAATTTGGATTTCCAAAACAGAGGAAAAATGTGTCATTACTAAAAAATTATAAATTATTTTTTTTAATACAGAAAGGAATAATTGGCACTCTTTCAAATGAATTTCTCCTATGTAAGTTAGATATTACATATATTAATCAATAAATACTTGGAGTACAACAATGTAATTTTTCCTATAATTTATAATGGCAGTATAAGTAGTGGTTTTTTGTAGTTATGCATTTGAAAATCACTAACCTGAAGACATGTTCTTGAAAGCAATTTTGTAATTTGAATTATGGACATTCACAACCATTAAGTTTCTTTGGGTGTTTATTTTTAATCCCATGCCTCTAAATATTTTTAGTCCATGTTTATCCCTGTCACAATGTCTAGATTTTCCTATGCAAGTAGGAGACCTTGTTCTATGCTAGTGCTTTTATAAGTAAAACATCTGTGTGTGGAAAGCCTCTCAAAGAGCTCTGAATGTACACCCAATGCAGCTCACTTTCCTGGAACTTCAGCTGTATTGGGTGTACCAAAGTGAAGGAAGAGGAGAAATTGTGAGAGAAGTGTCAAAAGCTGAGGAAGAGGTAGTTTATGCATGGTCTCTTAGGTCCTGGTAAAACTGGATTTTATCTGAATACAATGGTTAGACATTGGAGAATATGAACAGTAGAGGAAGGACATATTTAGACATGTATATAAAAATTTTCATTCTGGATATTTTTGGAAATTAATTTAGAGGAAAATAAAAGGAGATGCCTTTTATTTTAGGGCAGTAATTACAGTAGTTCATAGTAACTTGGACTGAGGAGGATGACATGGAGAGAACTGCATAGAGTTGAGATTCATTTGTACCCAGAATAAGCTGGCCTTGATACAGTCTGCATCTGAATGATGAAGAAGTAAGAAGAGTCAGGATGAGAGCTGCATATCTGGTCTAAGGAAATGAATAAATGGTGATGTATTTGAATAAAATAGGCAAATTAGTGGGGGGAGTAATTGATTAAAAATGAAAAGAGAGAGCTTTTTGAGTTCAACTCTGGCTTAGATTGGAGAGGTTTATAATTTTTCTAGGTGGAATTATTAGATAAGTTATTGAAAAAATGGTGTGGGATTAAGACAGAGGAACTTCATTCTCTCTACCTTGGAGACATGACAAATACTAAAGCCCTGTTTTCCTCCTCCTTCATCATAAAAGGGAGCAAATATTAGACCCAGTCCTTGAATTGAAAAAGTCTTATATTTTAATTAATTACTACATAAAGATAGATATATATTTAAATTATATCTGCAATTAATACAGCCTACTCTTGTGTTTATTGTAAGAAATTTGAGCATGTTAAAAGATGTGAGGGATTATATTAGCATAAACAGTCTTTGCAGGAAACATATTTCAAATTAGTTGTTGACAGATGACCTTGCAGACTTGACCGCATAGAATATAACATACATAGAGTTTGTTCCTTAATTATATGGGAATGGTACTAGATAGGAGGGGAACTTACTTTGAACTTGGAGGTGATTGACTTCAAGTCAGTGGAAATACTTTTTTGTAGAGAAAGATAATTTGACACCATTCATATAGTTTTTTGATCATCCTATTGTATCTTTTGTAATAGCATTAAATTGAAACTATTGGTTTAGGAAGAATTATAATATTAAGAGCCAAGAAAATTTCTATATGCAGCCCTTTAAAGGACAGGAGATTGGAGGGAAGAGCATCATGGACTGATATTACTAAAAATATTTAAAAGCACTATATTAGTTGACAAATAATTGCATACATCTATGGGTAATATGATCTATGTCTCTATCTATCCATCTATATCTATATGTGTATCTATATATATATGTAGTAGAGAATGATGAATCCAAGCTAGTTAATGCATATATAGTCACATTTTCCTATGTTTTTACTGTGGTACATTTTAAATTTACTTTTAGTTATTTTGAGACATACAAAATATTATCGTTGACTTTAGTCATTGCTGAATGCAGTAGATCTTAAAACATCCCTTCTGATGATCTGAAACTTTGTACCCTTTGTCCAACTACTCCCCAGTCTCTGCCTATCCTTAGGTTCTGGTAACCACCATTCTACTCCCTGCTTTTTGAATTGTTTTAGAATTTTCATAGAAGTGAAAACTTACAATGTTTGCTTTTATGTATATGGCTTACTTTACTTGGTATAATGGTTTTTGGTTTATTCATATTGTCAGAAATAACAAAATTCCCTTTTTAAAGGTTGAATAATATTTCTTTATGTTTGTTACTCAAGTAAAAACAAATAAAAATAAAGCAAAGAGAGGTTAAATTACTTTCTTCAAACCACACAACTAGTTAATGATGAAGCTGACATTCTAGGTCAAATGGTTGTGATCCAAGAAAAGAGGCAGTGAAAAAGATGTAAAAAAGGCATCAGTTTATCACAGAAGAGTTAAAAGGTGTCTGTACTGACAGTGGATTGTTTGCACCATAATTAGTATTTAGAAATCTCTTCATTTAATTATAAGGATTGCCAGTGTTAGCCTCCTAAATCTCTGAGGTATGAGTTGTAATAAATAATTGAGTAACTCTTTACACTTTCATTTTCTTATGAAAAGGTCATTCCGCATTTATGTAGAAATCAAAATGAGTCACTGGAAAATGATGAATTTTAGAAATCCTTATTACAAGAGATTTAGGCTACTTAATCATGTGTTAAAAATATGTTTTAAAGTCTGGGATTGTCATTCACTACATATAGTGATGCTTCATTGTTTTGGAAAAGAAAAAGTAAAAAAAAATTGAATTGGAGAATGTGAGATGATAAATACCCCAAAACAGTGTTTGAAAAGGCTAAATAAATACCATATACTTTTCTGGCTATACAGCTTATAGAGCAGAATTAAACTCTTTCTTCTGCATCTTTAAACTATTTACAGGCTAATATTTTAGGCAGTTGGTGTACAAATGGTGATGACTATTGTTTCAACATTTGATGAGCAGATTGAAGCACAAAACTGGCTATTAGCCTAAAGCTTAAGTACTTTGTAGGAATGGGAAAACAACTGAAGCTAGCAAATTGACTTCCATTTGGAATGAGTGCCCAGTGTTCTGACTAAACTTGCTCCTGGTAACTTCCAAATCTCTGGGGACATATGTTCCCTGACCTTTGGGAAATAGAGCAAAAAGCAGCAGGATAGCTTTATAGAAAATCACTGTTAGAACTACACTCAGCAAAACCTTCTGCAAAATACCCAAGGAGAAGAGTCCATAGCAAACATTTCATAGAAATTGAAACCCAACTAGGAGATATGGTCAGAATGTTTTTTTCATAATATTGGGAGCACTATGTAACTCATTCCAATAAACCATTGGCTGGGTGGGGTTGGGTTATGATGGGTTATGATGGGACAAAGAGAATGAGAAGAAACTGAGCTAACTGTGTCAAAAGCCTGGAGTAACAAAGGGCTGAATACAAGGCTGAGTGGACGGACAGGAAGCCTACCCCAGGCAGATACAGTCCAAGATGTGGAGGAAGTAAGCAGGATTTGGAGAGGAAGAGTGAGCTCTGTCCTCAGGTGAAGTTCAGGGGAGTGTTCATAGCAGGGGAGTGCACAGAACACATTTCTCAGGGTTTGAGAGCCTGAATCCTAAAAAGAATGAATTATCTTTAAAATGCTATGAAACAAGAATGAATTGTATCACATACTATTGAGGGGCTTATAAACTATTGGTAGATATAGATCTATAGGTAAGTAATTCTTCTGTAGTCATGTATCACATGACTTAGACATCAGCAGTACATATTACAATGTTGATCATGTAGGATTAGAATGCAACTGAAAAAACCCTATCATTGTGCGAATGTGCAACCGAAGATGAGGCAAGAGGAAACTGCAGTATAAGGATAAATGAATTCCCAAGAACTTTGCAGTTAAGAGTTCAGCAGAAGTTTTTGTAGACTTCAGCAAGTTCCTTAAAAAGCATGAAAACACAAACTTTGAAAATGAAATGTTTTAGTGGGATCAGAGGAATGTGGATGGTGGATTATCTGATTAAAAGCCAATATGTGATAAAAAAAAGAACCAATCCAAGCAAAACAAGCATATTTCCAAAAAGAGTGAGATCTCAAGAATATCCAAGGGAAGACCCCTAGAGGGTTCTGGAAGAAAGCATTGCTACCGTGGAAGGTGATGGCTCTATGCATGTTGCTGATTCTAAAGAGCTTCCAGTGAGGGAGTGTGGAGGTGGAGTGTAGCAATTCTGAAGTTATTGTCACTCTGTGCCTGGTGGTGTGTGTGTGTATGTGTAGCTGGTTTTTAACATAAGAGCTTGAAAATAAAGGTTATAAGTAGGCAAGATATCTTTGAACAGTTTTACAATATGTTTATGTTTCTAGCTAGGTATAATTAGAAAACAGTTACAATTTAAAAGAAATACAAATTTTATAATTAAAAATATTAGTTAAAGTTAGTTACTTTATTACCATGGAAAGTAAAAATTTAGTATAGCACAATTGTAAAAAATTTTAAAGTCTGTAGTTTCTCAGATCATCACATGCAGTCTGCTCTGTCACGAATTTACCTAGATCAGGTTCCAGTTCTGCACGCTCCACCCATGGCAATCCCCCTAATCAATGTTCCATAGTTTTTCTCTGTACTGTATTTTTACTAGATCTTTTTTGTATTTAAATATGTTTAGTTGCACGGACTCTCGTATTATATTTGCCTACAATGTTCAGTATAGGAAGATGTGCAGGTTTCTAGCCTGAGACCTCTGCCATAGTGCTTAGGTGTACAGTAGGCTGTATCATCTAGTTTTGTGTGAGTATATTCTCTATGGTGTTTATAAAGTGAAGACACCACCTAATGATACATTTCTCATTATAAACTCTGGTCATGTGTGATATATAAGTGTGCTGTGTTACAGAGACAGTAGTATCTTGAAGTGGCTTCAGAGGATAAACTTGACTTACATTTGGTTCTAATTTTTGTTACCTTTGGCTGTAATGACCTCAAAAACGCTTTATATTCTTTAATTGTTAAACTTCCATTTTCAATTTTTTTTTTTGTAATGTGGATTGTACTAGGTCTTTTACACTGAGATATGTCCCCAGCCTTTTAAAAAATTTTAAAAATCTTTTTAAACATCTTTATTTTAAAGCCAGCCTCGCTAGGTTGACCTGCTTGGCTTGAGCTTGAAATCTTTCTGCCTCAGCCTCCCAGACTGTGGGATTGCAAGCCTATGCTATGATATCATGTTGATTTCTATTTCCTTAAAAGGAGTAGGGTTTCATATTACTACCAATGTTATTTTTTGGATCAGCATGTTGAAGTTCATTACATACTCTCATTTTAGGGATAACTTGTACTTACTGCCAAAACAGAAATTTAGAAGGCAATTTAGAAGGCTGATGATGACAGTAATGTGTTTGAAATTATAGGAGAGTATAATCATATGAAGGAAATATGATTCTGATAACTACTCTTTGGGGGGACTAAACCTTTCAAAGGAAAATAATTATATCTTGTTGTTTTTAGGGGTTTTGTAAATGAGTGAATTATCATTGATGTATTTTTATGCTGTGCTTTTTAATATCTATGGGAAAGTAATTACTACATATATTTAAATATTTAAATGTCATGAAATAAAAGTACTTGAGATAACTAATAGATGTATGCATTATATATGCATGTTTATAATTGTGTGCTAAAATAATAATACAAACTTGATCATATTACTGATTTTGAAGAGAAAACTTCAGGTGCAAAGTGTGATTTAGAGAAAATTTTTAAAAAGTGACTGTCAGGAAATACTTAATCCTATTTAGAATGCACATTGAAATTTACTTTAGCCAGTGGAAACATATCTGAAACTACAATGAAATGTGATCAGTTATGTTAATAACAAAAGTATTACTTGTGTGTGGTTCATTGAAAAAATGCATATATAGGTAAAGTAGACTTCAACTTGTAAACAGAATAAGCTGATTGTATTACTTGTTTCTTCTAGAATCATATAAATTTTTCCTTAAAAATGTTGGTAACTCTTCTAAAAAACAAAGTACATTTGTGATATATTATCCTGGGTTATCATTTTAGATTATAAAAATAATACAGCATTTCATCACTTTTTTTAATTTTAAAAAAGTAAGTGGAAAAATAAGAGCAGAACTCTCCCGACAGTACTAACATTGAAAATATCCACATACTCTTACTGTGAGCTCATCACGTATCCCTCCTTGGCAAATTACTTATTTTCCTCAAAGCTTACAAAAGTAAACAAATGTTTGTGATTGTTTCTCCTGCACATTTCATATCTTTTCCCAATACTTAATTTTCTTCTATTTTTGAAACTCTAAAACCTTGAAAATGTTTACTTTCTTGGAAAATATACTGTGAAATTGGATCGCATTTATTTTATTAGGAAATGTTAGTCTAAGCTTTCTTTATGAAATAATGTTGAGAATTCAGGAGCTGACATACTTAGGGCTAATCTATTTTATATTCTTATCAAGTATCAAGTGTTTGAAATCTGTGTATAAAGTACAATTTTCCTAGATAATTCCAATCAACAAAATGCTATCATTATTGGCTATTTTAAGGTGCTATATTTGGTACCTACCAATCTTTGTTACAAATTAAACATTGATTTCACTCAGAATATGATTATAAATATAATTGTAAATATAAATTCTAAAAATAATAGCATAAAATATTACTTAATATATTAAACTAATCATACCAATATAAATATTAGATGATTTTTTGACATTGTAGGAGGCAGTCTTCATATGATTAAATTCTAACATATTTGGTAATATACCCATAAGGATGCAGGAATTTAGCAGTTATGATTTTTTTTCTTGCGTTTTTGAAAATGTGATAGTGCCCATAGCAACCCCTCAATAAAATATTTTATGGTTCAACTTATATTTATTTTCAAAAACACTTTTCTTTGTTTTGTAAGATTCTTAACTATCATAATCTAAGTAAATTGAAATATTTAGTAAAATGAGGTTATTTCTAAATAAGATAAAAATTATGAGCATTATAGTGAACTATTTACATGTAAGCAAATTGTTGATAAGTTTCAAAGCTGATAGACTAGTTTGTTTGCATATCTGTATTAAATTTTTTCCTGCTTATATACTTAGTGATATTAAAACCAATATGCTTATATTGTAACTTGATAAAAATGGATAAATCTACCCTTTTGCTTATGTCATTAAAAGTTTTCATCATTGGCAGCTTAACTCATTTTATTAAGACATTTTATACTTACTGTGGTAAATTCAGTGCTGTCTCATAGATGCAAATAATACCACTGCATATTCATTTTATAGCTAACGAAATACTGCATATAGATTAACAGTAGTAAGGCATTGCTGTTGCTCTCAGGAACTGAGTGCCAAATTAGAAATATTTTGTTATTTTCACAGCATGTTTTAGTTTTCTTTTAAATATTAAATACAAATTCTTATTTATTATCTTTGTTTTTTCTCCATAAGAGCATTCCTAATTATTATTTTACCATACATTGTAAAATAAAGTGTTAGTTTCCTTTGAAATATGTAATCATTGTGAACATAGCCACATAATATGGTGTTAAATATTGAAAGAAAGATTAATTTCTATCAGAATATGAAACAAAATAAATATGAAGTAGATTTTTCTTATAGCATATCCTATGTAGTTTAATTTCTCAGTGTTTCAATTTGTAGGTATCTCAATGATACATTAGTGCAGTACTTATCTTTGAAGCAATGTCAGAAAATTATTCTGCTATGTCTCAATTATTTGTAATTATTGAAGTAACAGGGTATTAAAGATTTTTATTGTTGATAAAAATACTTTCAACACAGTAATCTTTTAAATACATATATATCTTTTATTTCAAAGGCAGTAAGTCTTTGCACAGTGCTAACAAAGTAAACAGTGTGTGGTTAGCGTCACATTTATAATTATAATTTTACATATTGATTTATTGTTCTGATCCCAGAAAAAATATATAATGATTAAAGATCGTATTGATTGATTGATTTACTGACTGACTGACTATTGCAATGCTGGGGATCAAACCCAGGGCCTCATCCATACTAGGCAAGCACACTACTGTTGAGCTATATCTCCAGCCTAAGAATACTTTTACAATTAGGAACAATGGAATGAGAAATTTACTGGTGGTAATTTTTAAATGTGCAATTTAAATAATCTGTTGTTATAAAATTCTATCCCTGTGAAGAAAACAGACCATGTCCTGGCCATGTTTCACTTGTGACATCTGAGTTTTCTACTTTTAACATTTGTAAATACTACACATATTTTAAATTTTGTCACATTAGTTCATGTAAATTACATTTTCCATTTATGTCTTTATTTTGTTGAAAATGATTTTAGATTGTTGCTTGTGAATATCTAAAATTGTATTGATACTGAGATAGAAGCAATAATTATCTTTTAGAAGAATTACAAGCAACCTAGTCTTCTGACCAGTTTTAAAAGTTTGATTTCTAGCATATTTACTTTTTGTGAATTTATTTTTAGGTTTGCATATTTATTCTGTGTCATTCTTAGTATGCCTATCGTTATATTTTGAAAAGAAACTCTTTAAAATTGTCATTATGTTATTTGCAGGAATGAAATGGTAGTGTCTTATTCCATTGTTTGCACTAAGGTGGAATCTCTGCCCCTCAACAAATGTGAGAATGAGAAATACTTAGATCTACATTCAGCATTATGTTCTTCGACTTATATCCTAGAGGGCTATCTATGCTTGAAATAAATTTATTATCTTTTTGCCTTTTGATGAAACAGCAAATGTACTAATTCACTAATAGGCACACCTTCAAATAAGGCAAAATTTCACATGAGTACTTTGACCTGTTTGATTGGGGGGTCAAAATAAAAACTGTCACTGCTGTCAAGAAGAGCTAGATAAATGTTTCTCAAACTTGAGAGTATGTAAGAATCACCTAATGGGATGAGCTATGCCCAGATTTCTTGTTGTTGCCTTCTAAGATTCTGGTTTAGTAGGTGAAGGATTAGAGTGCTTTAGAATTTTTATTTTGGGTGACTTGTCAGCTGTGACTGTAATACTTCCTGTTCAAGGACCATGTTAGGAGTAGCACTGTATTAGTTAATGCTATCCAATCAGAGAAAAAAAATACTTTGAGAAAAAAATGCACATTTATTCATCAGGCTAGCAAAAGCATCTTCACCATATTTGAATGTTAAAGATTAATAGAACTTGAGGAGAACAAATTTGATAATTAATAGCCTGAACATCTAGTTTTGTTCCATAAAAAATTTACATTAGAATAATCTCATGAAATTCTTAATTACCAAAGCTCACCGAACCAATCTAACCCTCAAAATGGAAGCTATTTTTGCTAATCATTAATTTAAAAAAACGTGAATTATTGAACATTTCAGGGAAAATACATTTTAAAAGATCATGTCTCATATATACACAAAATTTTTACTTAATATTCTTGGGGCACTAGGGAATTGTTAATCAAATTTAATTTTAAATTAATTAAATCTAAAAGTTTATTTTAAGTATATTATCTAATTAATGCTTCACAGATTTTACTGATTAAAGTGAAAGGGCTTACTTTACATTTTACTACTAAATAGCTTATTCGTGTTTAGAAATTGTAAATCGTTGTTAACTGTTGGAGAATAAAATCTCAAATACAAGAAGAAGGATTTTGGATTTCACTAATAGTAGAGCATCTTGTTGCAAATTAGCATTTCTAATGAGAACCACTAGAAAAAATGAATCACATTTTAAAAAATGAAAATCATTTTAAAAAGAGCCCAAACCTGACTTCTCTGTGTAGGTCTAATGAGTACTGCAGTAAGGCATATTTGATCGGCCAAGATCCTAGAAGGAAAGTACGAAGAGGGTACCTAGTGTTGAGCACAGATTAATCTTTCAGGAAATTACCAGTTTGCAAGTGCCAGTTAGGAGCCTTGCAGAGAGAGATTCTAGTACAGATTCTGGCAGTCATTTAGGTCTAAGGAGGTCAGCACAAACTAAGAAGTAGCTGTTGTAAATACCCGAGCTCTCAGTTGGTATCACTAGAGGGATACAGCTTGGGAAATAGATGCTAAGCAGATTTCCAAAGTAGCTCCCAGAGTCCCACATTCTGTGGTGTTCCTTGCTGCTGATTGTGAACAGGTTAATGCATATCCTGGGATGTTTTCTGTGATTATGTTCAATTTACATGACCAAAAGAAAGTGATTCTGAAGATGTATTAATATCCTGTATTAGTTGATTTTGAATTAGTAACAATGGAAGACCTTTTGGGTAAGTCTGATCTAATCGGATATGCTTTTAAAAGAATGGCTGGAACTTTCTTACATAGATGTATTCTTGTACTAGCTTTGAAGAAATAAGTTGCCATGCCTGAGAAGCTGCTGGAAAATGGCACTGTGAATGGTCAATAGACACTGACAGCAGCCCTCAGTTAAAAAGCAAAAGCAAAACAAAACAATGTGAAACAGAGATAGCGATACAGCCACCTCACCCTCGCAACTGCTAGAAAATAACCATGGATCACAGGTTTCAAAAGAATCCTAAACTTTCCAAAATAAAAGAAAATATCTGGGGTCAATAGTAGAAAAATGAAAATAAAAGGTACATTTTAAAATTTGAAGTACAATAATTCTAATGCTACTTTTAATTTTTAATAATAGCTTAAAATGTGAATTATTGTCATCAAATCCTTTTAAAATTTATTTTCAAATTTTGAGTATAGTATTAGAAAAATATTAAAAATTAACAAATTGACTAGCTATTTCCTGTTATTAGAATAGTCATGTCCTAAAGCAGGACATCACTGGTGAAATTTCAGAAAATTCTTTTTGATGCTCTCAAGCTTCCAATAATATGTGCTAATAAGGGATTCTAATTAGTAGGTAAGTCTGCTGCTATTTTGATATGATGTGTCTGGTACATTGTGACTGACATCTCTGGGATCTCTTTTCTTGAGCAATCTCTCTCTCTCTCTCTCTCTCTCTCTCTCTCTCTCTCTCTCTCTCTCTCGTCTCTCTCTCTCTTTGGTTTTTCAACATTTACAACACAATTACCAGGAAGACATTTATTATTATAGTTTTAAATTATTTTTTCCTTATTTTCACTTGGAAATACATGTTAATAACCACATTGTTTTATATAATAAGTATTGTGAGGCTTGGAAAAATGAACAAAAGCTCAAAGCAGACAATATGTTGGGAAGAATTGTACTTTCAGATATTTTGGAAATTTCTAATTACCACCTGTTTCCCCCCTTATTTAACTTGTTAGTGCCACATTTTGTAGTCTTCAACTAAAGATACCATGTATTCTTTCTCTAAATTTAAAAAAATCTTAAATTCTATGTAATATTTTATACAGAAGAGTAAGTACATAATATTTTAGTGCTGATATGAACATGTGAAGGTTTTAGGTACAGCATTAATGATAGAATACAAAATGAAATTAATCAGTCTCTACTTGAGGTAGGCAGTTTCCAGCGTAGATGGTAGATATTAGGCTCTTCTTTATCTGAATACATTATGTTAATATCCTACTTTAGACAAATACCTGGCAGGCCGACAGAGACCATTTTAGAAACATGTGCCCTTGATTTGTTGATAATGGAAAGGGAGTATTTGGATCATAACTATAACTTAAAATTAATAGTTTTTAAATAGTTTCTTCTGTATTTATGATGAGTAATTGATCTGTTTCCAAAACAAGAAACTAGGAGATAGTGAACAAAATGGGAGTTTGGTGATTAGGATATTGGATTATTCACAAACACACATGCAATTTGACACATTACGTTTTGAAAATTAAGTAGAGGTTGGACAGATTTTAATTGTTCTATAGTATTAAGAAAATCAAGGTAAGAAGATGATTGGACTAACTTATATGACAAGAAAAGTGAGGAAGGACTTTAATCTTTAAATGTGGTGAGTCAGTAATTGTAAAAAGTGCCATATAGGTGATTGTTATTTAAATGAAAAAGTGATGAGAAGATTTTCTTTTTGAAGAGTTGGAGCATGACAAAGACAAATATAAAATTGTTGAGAATTTCCTGAGGGGATGGTAGGAAAGTACAATCAGGAACATGGAAAAAAACTGTAATAAATATGCAGGAATGAGTCTGTTTTTTCTGGCAGTATCAACTGGCCAAATGAAAACTGATGAGGTACTGACTATCTTAGCAAGAAGAAAGAACAAAAAAAATCATTGGCTGTATGGTACCCCAAAAAACTATTGGAGTAGATATTCAGAGACCTAATTTTTTTCCTCTTTAAAATGATCTTTTGTTTTATTGTGTCTAGACTGAGTAATAAGATTTTTATAAAGAGATTTCGGATTTTAAATTTAAATATGTACTTTAAATTTAAGTAAATGATTTATATTTAAGTAGTTGTTATTAATAAATAT
Source organism: Hydrochoerus hydrochaeris (assembly GCA_004027455.1). Lineage (NCBI taxonomy): Eukaryota > Metazoa > Chordata > Mammalia > Rodentia > Hydrochaeridae > Hydrochoerus > Hydrochoerus hydrochaeris. Next base: position 96,142 of record PVLA01002723.1, on the reverse strand, counting down.
ATACTAACTGTAAAGTAAAATTATTCCCACAGTTCTCTTCATTTTCCTGTATGAGGGCAAAGGGGAAGTAATAGCTTTGTAAGCACAACATACTTACCACTTTAAAAAAAAAACTACAAAAAGCCATTTCCTTCTTAAATAATAAATTGCTATGATGTTGAATGTAAACTGAAGAATACTATTTTTGAAAATTACTCAATAAGAATGTTATTTCAGCCCTTATTGGGAATTTTGTCATTCATTTATAAATTACTAATACAGCATTCATAATAGTAACATTCTTACCTACTTAATTTCCAAAAGATGTGAAAAATGTAATGCATGGGAAAAATATAATAAGCAGTCATTTTATTTCCTAAGCACAAGAAATAATTTACTATTTTTGATTAACAGAAGTAATCAGATTTGTCTACCAAGTATTACAAACCAGTTTTCCACTAACATATATTTTTAACTTTTCTTTTTAAAATACATAACCATTTTTATTATTTTTGAAACCTATTTATATCTTGATCCCACAAACTACACTATTACATTAACTGTGTTCTTCATATGGAGGATTTGAAGAATTTTATTATCTGAACATCTAAAATGAGATTTATTTATGTTGTGTATTTTCTTAAAGCTGTTATAAGTTTACTACAGGTGGAAATGAAGTTTTTTGTTGATATTAGTGTACTGTACATTATTTTATTCTTATTTTACTTTTGATCTATGCACCTTTAATCCACTTTAGTGTACATAGCTGTACACTGAAGCAAATGTGTTGGATTTCTCTTCATTTTGAAACTGAAGAAACTGATAGGCAGAAATTCAGTGATTTTAATGTAGTCAAATATACAATAAATGTAAAAACTCAAATCAGATTCACTTTTTCTGATATTATACAATGTCTCTTTAAATTATTTTAATGAAAATTTGAGTTTAGAGAATCAGATACCTTTATAGTCAAATATAGAAGCAAATAATGGATGCATACATACAACTGTTTTCATTAACAACATTTGTTCAGTTGCTGTTTTTATACTTACATCTCAAAGGTCATTCTGCAGTATATTTTTGGAAGATTCCATGTATTCTGTATTCCTAGTAGTATTTAAAAAAACCATTAAATATATAAATGAAAAAATTCCTTTACAACTTTGTTTACTGTAATATTACAATATTATTTATTGTTCGATGTATCTCATCCTGTAAATTGCTGCTCTCAGTCATGGGTAAAGAAGCCGTGGTTGTAAAATATAATTCTTGTGGCTCCTTCTCCCAGCCACCTGGATACATCTGCCTGATCACATCTTATTCAAATGGGACCTGGTAGATTCTATCAGAAGTTTGTAATTGGAGTTTTCAATGACTATTGAAAAGGTAAGGTAATATAAATTTGAGAGACAGACTGGGGATTTAGCTCAGTGGCTTAAGTGCTTCCTGGGCAAACGTGAGGTTGTGAGTTCCTTCCCTGGTACCAAAAAAACAAAAACAAACAAAAAACAAAAACAAACAAAAACTTTGAGAGGTAGATATTTTCTCATTTGCCTTATGTATAAAGAAAATCAAAGAAAGCTGAACTAGAGATAGAGAAAAGAATGAGAGAAGACAGAGGTGGAAAGAAAGGGAGAGAAGTAGAGAAAGGAAAATGAGAGAAAATAAGGGGAGGGAATAGATAAGTTGGGAATCGAAGGGAGAGAAGTGAGAAAGATCTTCATCATAGAAATCAGATGTATGAAAAAAATAGGGTGAAGAGGCAAGGTGTCTTTCAGGAATTAGAGGGCCAGGTTACAGACATCTTTCTAGTTCCCGAGTCCAGTTCCTATTGTCTTTTTTTCCCCCCAGGAACTGAACTCACAACATCATGCTTGCCACACTGGCACTGTGCCGCTAAACTATATCCCTGTCCCCAATACCTGTTATCTGGACTATACTCTTTTTCTTTGGCCTTTTTGAGTTCCACCTGTATTATTTGCTCATTTTATTTTGTTTTATTTTTATAACTCTCAGTCTTGGATGAAAACATAAGTCAAAGATTTACTGAGAACATAATTTTAAATGGATTGTTGACTTTTTAGGCATTTTAATAATTTGGTTCTATGAATAAAAATAATAATATTTAAAATAAGAAATGTTAAAAAAATTACACGTGATTCCAGTGTCTTGCAGTAACTTATTTAAATACTGTGATGGTTTTCTTATAATTTTATATATATGTATATATATATATATATATATATGTCAATACACACAAACACATACACACACAACTGTTACTAAACATCAGTTAACAGTACATATAGTTTTAATTATTCTACTTTTACTTAACAATGATTTTTTAAGAAATGGTTTTATTTACTGTGATACTATTTAATCATTTTTATGATCATTGTTTACATACAGGATGTTAATTGTAAATTCATTGCAGCTAATATCTTTTTATTTCTTCAATTTTCAGCAAAATTTTATTAAGTGTCCACTATATGCCAAATATCTGATATTTTAAATATGTCCCTTTGCCTTGATAGAATTAGGTTGTTCAAACTCGAGAGACTAGTTTGTAATGCCTTCATTATACTTTTTTTTTTATGAGAAATGCGAGTCTTCACTTATGAATAAGTGATTAGAAAGGAAGGTACAAGTGAAGAGACAAATGATAAATTAGCGAGCTAAGCAGGGTTCAGAATGTGGCGTTAGGGAAGAAGAGGCCTGTTTGCAGTGTATAAGCAATTGTTATCCTTGGCAGTTTCAAATGTGAGGGGTGTCTTGATAGATTTCCATTTTAAATTGATTATATGACAGCAGAAGATAGAGTACTCAGGTGAAAAATTTAAAAAGAAGAGGCTATTTTAGTGACAAGTGTACCGAAATAGTCCATTTAGAAAATGAGAGCCAATATTACCATATTACTTAGAGGAGAGGGATTAAGTTATGGCTATATTGCCAAGATAACTTATGGTATTTGACAGTCTGTTGACTGTCACAAGGTGCAGGGTAAAGATAATCTCAGATTGTTCAGTCTTCAGGTTTGCTGCTATTACCAGAGATGCTGAATATAAGAGAAGGATGAGGTTTAGTGGAAAAATAATGAATAGTGATTAAAACGTGTTGGGCATTACTTACCTGTTGAATATGTAGGCCAGGATGACCAGTAGTCTGCTAATGCATATAGTCAGCTTGACTGCCATAATAAAATTCACAATCTGAGTGGATTAAAGGACAGAAATTTACTTATTTATTTATTTTTAATTTGGAGGCTTGGACTTTGAAATGAGAATGGTGACAAGGGTTGGTTTTGAAGGGATTTCTTTTACTGGCTTGCAGATTTGCTACACCAATACAACACTACTTATACCTAATTATCCCCTAAAATCTCTCTACAGATACAAATTTGCCTTCCATTATTTTTCATGTTGCTGAGATAAAGTACCAAACACCTAAAGTTAAAAAGGAAAGGTTTATTTTAGCTCACAGTTTGTAAAGATTTCAGCCCAGAGTTAGCTGGTTCCCAGGCAAGGTAGCATGGCAGAGGAGAAACACAAGGCAGCAAAGTAGTGGAGGATGAAAAGCAGCAGCAGGCAGTGAGGCAGAAACCTCGCTTATTCCTTCCTGGCTACCCACATATGGGTGGTGCCATGTACACCCAGTGTGGGCTTTCCCATTATCCACACGCAGAATTATGCTTAACTAATCATAGTGGACTAATTCAGTAATGCTGAAACCTTTAATACCAGCATCACACAATTTAAAACAAGTATCACATAATTTAATCTAGAACCACACATGCTAGAGTCAGCCACATCTGAAAAACCCCACCTATGAGCAAATGAAGCTTTGGAGGGACATATAGATACATGCCATCATATTCTGTCATTGTCTCCAAAAATCCCATACACATTAGTTTATGCACATGTGTTTTAGTCAACCTCTAAGAGTTGGCAAATCCTAAAAGTTTCAGCATTGATAAAAAGTCCAAATCTAACATCTTCTCTGAGATTTAAGTCAAACTTTTAGCTGCAAATCCTTGTACAAATACAAAGAAAGTTAAGCACTGCTAACATAAAATTTCACAAGTTAAACATTTTCATTCCAAAAGGTTCAAATGGGGGAGATGAATGAGACCAACTGAAGTGCCAAATCGAGCATGCCAACATTAAGTCCTATAGTTCTATGTCCAGCATCCATGGCAATCTGTGGCAAATGTGAACTCCAAAGGGCTGAAGCACTGCAGGTGTTTGTGACTCTGATGGCTTGTTTCTTAGGCCTGCTGTGCTCCTCCTAGCATTTTTTTTCTGAGAGGATTTACATTCCTGGCTTCTCCAAACTTCTGGGATCTCCACTGCACCTTTGGTTTCACATTCACAGCTTCACAAACGACCCTCTCAGGGGCACACTACCTTCTCAGAGGCACACTGCCTGGCCTCCCAGGCCTCCAGAAACTTCAAGTTCTTCATAAAATATGTCAAGATGTCATTGGAATTTTCATTACCCTGTTGTGCTGTACAGTACCAGAAGTCATTTTTTCCCACTGAACTGTGTTTTGAAATGAATTTTTCATACTCTCTTTATTTTGTATCTCTTCCTTCTCTTCTTTTCACTAGTAACCACTGTTGTATTCATTTCTTCTTTATGATAACATTTTAAAATTTCTAAATATTAGTGAGAACACTGAGTATTTTTCTTTCCATGTCTGGTTTATTTAATGTCTTCTAGTTCTATCTGTGTTGCCACAAATGGCAGAATTTTCTTTTTTTACTGGGCAGAATTTTATTCTATTTTGTTTATATACCATACTTATTTTATCCATTCATCTGCAAATGAATACCTTAGTGGATTTTCTATCTTGGCTATTGTATGTATTGCTATAAGAAATATGGGAGTGCAGATATCTCTTTGACAAGCTGACTTCATTTCTTTTGAGTATGTGTTCAGAAGGGATGTCCAGATCTTGTAGTGGTCTTATTTTTATATTTAATCTCTGTATTATACTCTGTCAGTGCTGTTTTAATAGCTATCCCTACTAATAGTGAATAAGGCTTCCATGTTTCTCAAATCCTACCAGAATATGTATATTTTTAGTGTATATTTTTATAACCATTCTATTTCAAGTTAATTGATCAGTGATTTGAACACTTTTCATAGTCTTTCTCATTTGTGTGTGTTCTTTTTAGAAATAACTGTTGATATCATTTGCCCATTTTAATTGGATTATTTGCTAACTTGTTGAGATTTTGTAAGTTCCTTATAATTGTTTCTTCGTTCTTTGACTGCTTCCTTTGCCATTTAACTTTATTTTGATATTTTCTCATTTGCTTATTTGGTTGACTGTGGAATGTCATTCAAGCATTATTGTTGCTTGTGATAATGACGTGAAGTGTTTTTTCTTAAAACTAGATTAAGATTTTTAATTGTTAACCTTAAAAAATGACTTCCCTATATATTGCATGAAATTAGCATTGTTAATTATTGAATGGAGAGACTATATCTAACTGGAGGAAATGTGCCGCAGGTTAGTCACCCTTCAAGAATCAAACTGTGCTGAGTCTCTTTTTGCAATTGTGTGAATGCCATGTGAGATATATATGACTCAGATGACATGACTTTAAAACTGTTCAAGCATAGCTTTTCATGAGAAATAAAAAAATAAAAAGTTTATTTTTAGAAGGCAAGATATTAAAGCTATTCCTAAAGTTAAGAAAAGAACATTAGTAAATGAGTTACAAAATAAACTTAGGTAATGTTTAGGAAATATCACGGGGAGACTGATAAATAGAAACTGGAAATATACCTCCAGGCACTTACTACTTTGCTTTTTCTCTTTTGCTGGGAAAATAAATTTGATTGATCTGTCATTTTTTCACATGGGTATGATTATCATTTTTATCCTAATTGCTCATAATTTTATTGTAGCTTCCAAATCGATTTTAGTGGTTTTTTTATTATTATTTCCTCTAGTATTTTCCCAAGCATAAAATTTTAGATAAGAATCCCTATCATTTGGGGGATTATTCTTCAGTCTACTTTGTATACAGTGATATACTTTTTTGGAAAACAAATGTATTTGTCCTTCTAACATCTCCAAAATTTCAGAGTTGCAGTAAATAGTAAATAACTTTCTGTGATGATTTTAGCCAGTTCTAGAATATGCTTGAAACCTTTCAAGTTTAACCTGTTTGACCTACATTATATACTTATTAGAATTTGATTGCCATGGCTATTATTCTGCTATATCTTATGATATATAATATATATCATGGCTTATTAGAATTTGATAGTCATGGCTGTTATTCTGCTATTTCTTATGATCAAGTTTTCACTGAAAATATGATATAACACATTGACTAACATCTGAAAAAGAGACTTCTAGTTTCAGTTGGGAAATAAAAGCTGGAAGGATCATCACTCCCACATTTGGAGAAACAACCCATTAAAAAAAAGCTGAACAATTTTTATATACATATCTTTTACTAGACATATTAGAGGGTTGAAGTTATTGAGTGAGTGAGTAACTTGAATTTGAACATTAGGCATTATGAACCTGGAGAAGATGTCACAATATTGCAGTAAGTGTTTTGCTAATTGATAAAGATGACTGTGGACAAGAAATAGAATATGTTATTCATGGGCTGCAGTTGCAAGATTAATTTGTCTATTTAGTAACTAAGACCTTTTATATTTTGGCACAGCATAAGGTAAACTGTCCTTTTGTGAAAGGTAGTAAGCACTGCTTAGGTCCTTCTCCATTTGAACAGCAAAGCTTTAAAGTGCGAGAGACAGGACAGCAAACTATGATGCTCACGGTACAGCTGAAAATTATTCGAAAAGAGGTGAAGACAGAGAAAAGTACTTTCTGTTCTTAGTGAAAACACAGTAGTATCTTTTTGTCCCAGAATTACAGCTGGAGAGAGACTGCACTGATGAGATTACCACAAACTCTCCAACCAGGACCCCAGTCTAGAAAGACTAAAGGTTAATCAGAGTAACAGAGGACTTCTAAAGTAACTGGGCTAATGACTCTGAAACAATAAATAACACCAAGGAGAAGAAAGGAGCTTGCACACTGAGCTCTGTAGCATAGTGCAAAAGGGATCCCTAAAGTTGAAAATGGTTCAGATACTGAGAAAAATCCTCTCTCTTAGTGCCCACTCCACAAACAAGACCATATGGTAGGATTCAGAAGCTTTGAATACACCTTGGTAAGAATGAATACCAAACCTGCCTAAGCTATTGAGTAGATTGTTTCTAGCCACAGCACTATCAGATGGACAGTCACTTTCAGTGAAAAACATAAAACTTTGTACTATCTAATTTATAATGACCTACACAAGGATGTTCTACTTGAAACAAAATTTATGAAGCATACCAAATGGCAAGAAAAAATGAAGACCATTAAAATGAAAATAATTCAACTAAACCAAATACCGTGCAAATAATGAGGTGTGATTGAAATACAATGAATGTTTAAATTCTTAAAAATTAAAGACATTGCCATTAATCACTCTAAAAATATTCCTTCTTGCTTTGAACAGATGTATCTATATACCATCAATCCTGCTGCTTTCTGAAACAGCTTTGGACGTTCTCTTTCATGAGTTCAGTTCAGTTGTACTGTCATGGATTTCTTTACTTTTTATGGTCATTTTAAATTCTCGAAGATCCAGAAATTGTAGGGTGCCAGATCTAGTGAAAAAATGGAGGAATACACACCTTTTATAAACCTGCCTTCCCATTGGATGGCTCATGGCAGCAACATTTACTGTGTATCAATCACACTGCATAAAAATACTCATGAAAAGGAACTTCCAGATCTGTTTTAGAATGTGGCAAGAATGATGGAATAAGTTTGTTCAAACTAGGGGAAGTTTATTGAGGGAGATTAATGGCAATGTGTCTTTCACTGCAATAATTTTTTTTTAAAAAACTTACATGTTCATCATATACATTGACAATAACTTGAAGAATTGTCAGAAAGAAAATTTAAAATAATAATAATTAATATTCTTAAAAGACTAATGGGGAACTGGATGGTATGTTGATCACACAAGTAACTGAGAGGAAGGTGGAAACCATCAAAAGGAGTCAAATATAAATACTGGAACTAAAAAACACAGTCACAGAAGCAAAGAATTTCTCTGATAGATTCATTGGCATGCTTGTTACAGCTGAAGAATTATTGTATAGTACTGGTGTATTTGTAACACAAATCACTCAAACTGCAAGTAAGTCTAAAAACCACTAAAATCAGAACAAATCAAAGCTGTGCATAGTGTATTTGCAATCCTACCAGAAGGCTATTAAATATTTGCTTTTTTTTTTTGACCGGGATCTAACTCAGATCCTTGCACATGCCAGGCAGATACTTATGCCTTTGAGCTAAATCTCTGGCCCAAGTGGAGTTCTAAGCCCAAGTGGAGAAGAAGGAATCAAAGAAATAGCTGAAGAAATAATGGCAAACACTCCTCTAAAATTAATAAGCAAATGAGAATTTAGTATGAAAAAAATCCAGAAGAAATACTAAAGCACATTTTAAATAAGCTTAGGAAAAAAACCCTAATATACAACATTAGTATAGAGACTAAAATTACATTAAACTGTTAACAACTAAAGTCAGAACAATTTAAAAACCTCTAAAGAAAAAGATGCATAATATACAATAAACTTTTCATCAGAAATGAGGTCATAGTACAAAAGAATGGCATATTAACGTGCCGAAGTAATACTGTCAACCCAAAATTCTATACCTACAAATTTTTTCACAGTGAAGGAAAAAATAACGATTCTTTACCAAACAAACATGGAGAGCATTCTCTATGAGCAGAACATTTAAAATATGAAATATTAAAGTTAGCAATTTAGGAGCAGTGATTATGGTGTCAGAGAATTATTTGGACATGGAGAAAGAATTGAAGGGTCCTGAAAATAAAATGAAGGTGCAAATAAAATTGGTTTTCTTTTATGCTGTAAATGGATTTAAAGTAAAATGGAGGCATGCAAATCATAGATTTATCAACCAAAGAGAAACTTAGTTAGCTATGTTAATAACACTAATTAACAAGAGTTAAGAGTGGGTATTAAATAATGACTAAGGGCTCAGTTATCCAAGGAGACACTCTTAGTTCCAAGAAGCAGGACCTTGCACTTTCCAGCTAGGCTCTGAGCTGCTGAGATATATCCTGGCCCAACAAATTATATTTGAAGGCTGCAATACTTCTCTTTTACTAATTAATAAAGTGACTAGATAGAAAATAAGTAAGAGTAAAGAAGAGTCCAGGGATAGAACCGATTTTACTCAACATTCATGTAATAGGTTAAAAATCAAAATTAGAATGCACTTTGCTTTCAGTGCAGTATGGAACATTAACAATCATAAAATACATTTTGTATCATACAATGGATCTTAATAAATTCAAAAGTATTTTTGTTCCAGTGATGCAGGGATAGATCAACATACGTAAATCAATACATTCAGTATACCACGTCAGGTGAATCAAAGATAAATGTCATATGGTCATTTCAATTGACAAAGTGTCCAGAAAAATTCAAAATTTCTTCCTGATAAAGACTGAAAAACCTAGGTGTGTCAAGATCTTACCTCAACATAATATAAGTTCTGCATGATAGACCTAAATACAACATTGTACTGAGTTGGAAAAAACAAAATGAAAGCATTAACTCTGAAATCACTCCTATTCAATGTACTACTTCAAACTTTAGCTAGAGCTGTTGGTGAAAATAAGTAATAGTTTGCAGATAGGAAAGGAAAAATGAAATATTGTTAAATTAAAGACTTTATGAGCCTATGCTTAGAAGAACCTAAAAGCTCACCTAGAAAACTTAAATTCAGTAAAGAAGTTCAGCAAAGGAACCGCATATAAAATCAATAAACAAAAATCAATATATTTTCTGTACACCAATAATGAATTGATACTTTGAAAGAAATAAGAAAAGCAACTTCATTCACAATAACTTCAAAATATAAAGTACCTAGGAATCAACCTAACCAAGAAAAGAACTTGATAGGGAAAATTACAAAGCACTAATCAAAGAAATTGAAGACAAGAAGATGGAAAGCCCTCCTATGTTCATGGATTGGTGGAATCAATATATTTAAAATAGTATTATCATTGGAAGTGATCTATAGATTTAATTCAAGCCCCTTAAAAACTCCTAGCCAATTCTTCACACAACTAGAAATAAAAATAATCCTAAAATGTATATACACATACAAAAGTTCCAGAGTAAACAAAACAATTCTGAACAAAAAGAATAATCCTGGGGGTTTCACAGTTACTGACTTTCAAATATTTTCTGAATTCCTAGTAATAAAACTACTTTAATACTGGCATACAGTCAGACATACACACCAAAGAAATAGAGCAGGGAACATAGAAATAAACCCATTCTTAACAACAATTGTTTCATAACGATAGTGTCTCCAACATATGTTGGAGAACAAAAAGCTCTTTAAAATATCTTGCTGGAAAAAGTGGATATTCCTGTGCAAGACTGAAACTATATCTCTCATCCTGTAGAAAAGTCAATTCAAACTGGATGATGCAAGATCTAAAACTATGCAAGATCTAAAACAATGCAAGATCTAAAACTATGAAACCATAGAAGAAAAATATAGAGGTAACCAAAATACAGACAGTTACCAACTTCCTGTATCAGAGTCCAATAGGTCAGGAGATGATAGCAGCAAATCAGCAAATATGACAACATCAAATTTAAAACCTTCTGCATGGCATATCAAATGCCTAACAGAGTGAAGATACAGTCTGCAAAATTGGAGGAATTCTTTTCCAGCTTCTCTTCTAGTGAAGGATTAATATTCAAAATATAAAGATAACCACCACAAAACTCCAGAGAAATCAATCAATAAGAGAAACAGAATGATTTTAAAAAGAAGTAGAAATGGCCAATAATTATCTAAAAGAAATGTTTATCTTTAGCAATCAGGAGAAAATATAAATCAAAACTATACTGAATTTCTATCTCACTGAGTCAGAATGAGTATCATTAAGAATAGAGAAAACAACAATTGCCAGCTTTGATGCAGGGAAAAAGGAACTTTCAACATTGTTGGTGGGAATGTAAAGTAGAACAATAATGGAAATCACTATGGTGGTTCCTCAAAAACTAAAAATAATTACTATATGATTCAGGTATAACATTCCTCAGTTCATCCCTAACCGATTTAAAGTCAACCTAGTGTAGAAATGACTGCCTTTTATGTTTATTACTGATCAATTTATAATATTTAAGTTATGGAATCACCCTAAGTGATGGCTATAGGATAAATGGAGAGATGAAATTTTCTAATTATAGCAGTAGAGTATTATTCTGCCATCAAGAAGGATTAGTCATGTCCTTTGAAAAAGGGTAGAGCTGGGACTATCATGTTTATAAGTCAGGCTCAGACAGTTATCACATTTTTTTATATGTGAAATCTGGAATGTACAGTTTGACACAAATATAGAAAGAAGACAATTAGAGAAGAGGGAAGGATTCATAGATGAGGAGAATAAGTATTGGTGATGGGAGGGATGATATGATCAAAACATGATGTATATTTATAAATATGCCACAGTGAAGCCTATCATTCTGTATAAATTTCACTAACAAAAACAGTAAAATATCACTACAACCTATTATTATAGGTTAAAAGTTTAATGACATAATAAGTAACTATTGAGAAAAATATGGAGTAAATGATGCTTTACTGGTGTTGCTGGTGAGAATGCAAATGCTCAATAAAAACCAGTCTGGTAGTTTGTTATAAAGTTAACTTTACTGTGTGACTCAGTATTCATGTTACTATGCATATATTCCAGAAAAAAGAAAATTGATATTTAAAATCTTGCATGTAAATATTTTTAACAGCTTTATTCATAATCACCAAAAGTTGGAAACAGCTTACCCTTCAACCATCAAATGTATTAACTGTCTTGTAACCTTAAAGAGGCCACTCACATCTAAGAAGGAAGGAACTATGGGTACACTCAAAACATAGCTGTGTACAATGCAATTCCAGTAATAGGATAGCTTGGAAAAGAACAAATCAATCAGTTTTGACAGTGAAGTTAGAATCAAAACGTAAAGCTTTGATTTCACTTGGATTTCTCCTTGCTTTTCACATATTTGATCCTCAGAAGGTATGTGCTTGTAGTGCTTTTTATTCTTAAGCATTTAACATTAAAACATTGCCATAGAATAAATGAGTAACTCATACCTTAGTTCTTTTCAGCGATACAGTGTTGTATTAGAAGTCAAATGGATTTTAAAATTAGTATTATCTGGAACTTTAAAATGAACCCAGAACTTAGTTTTGTTTTTCTTACAATGATTAATATCATTGCAAATTGTTTCTGTGTCACTGATTGACAAACAGCAGTTATAAGAAAATTAGCAAATGTCTAGCATGTTATATTCTTAAATATAATGAAATAATCATTTTTAAAAGTAGAAAACTTTAAAAGTTGAGTGTCTTGAGCTAAATTTGATTTTTTAGAAAATTTAAACGTTTTAAATTCATGAAAAAAGAGCTGTTTGATCATTGGGTTATTAGTGCAAGTCTATGCATGGAACACTCTGGATATCTGTTGAAGTGTTTGTAGCATAAATTAATCTACACTAAAAGTACATCAATAGCTAAATATAAATCATTGTGATATGCTTTAGCAAAATGTAGACTGTATCTAATTTAAATAGGTATTTCAAGATTTCAACATTAGTATATTACAAATATGGGTTGAGGCCTTAGTCATGGGAAAGAGAGGTATAAAGAAAAAAATAATTCTTTTGGAGAAGAAATTCTTAATTGGCTAACTATGCAAGTTTCAAGCAAGTTTTTACTGTTTTGATAGACTTATAAACCTTGATTTCTGTTACATACTTATTTGATTTCTATTACATACTTGATGATTTTATTGTGGTAGTATTTTAACTTCTACCTAATGAAAATTGTTTCTCCTTGAGGATATATATTAAGACAAATTAAAAATCCATTCTAGTTATTGATATACTTTGGCACCGTAAGTTAAGAAATAGCAATAGTAATTTCCCTAAAGGCTTTCTTAAGTCATAAAGTAACAACATTTCATACTATAGGCTCTTTGTTTTAATTTATCAGTTTTTAAGTACTATTGACACATCTGTTACATATTAATTTCCAACAATATGAACCACAAATTCTCCATTGCAAATATTAGCATACTAAAAGCTACTTCAATTAATGCAAAATTTATAGAATAATGAAAAAACAAAGCTTCTGAGAGAATAATTGTTTCACCATAAGCAGTTTATAAAATCTCAAACCCCATTTTGAAGTGTTAACTAGCTTTGACTTACCATTGATTTGTGTGATGCATAAATGTAATGCCTAGAAAATACATGATTTTCAGCATATATATTTATTAATTTGTGTCTGTATAGGTATGAATATACATGTATACATACATAGGCAATTTTTCATGTAATTCCCTCTTTTAACTAATTTTGTCCTTTAAATTATTGATATTTCATTGCAATTCATAATAATTATACTCATCTTGATGAATTGGTACATAAACATACCAAGTCTCAATTATTTTTTATTTGTCTGATCTTATGTTGTTACTTTAGATCTCTACAATCTAGGAAACATTTAGCCTTTAGTCCAGTAAATCAGAGTGAAGAAAAAAACCCTGTAAGAACCTATAAAAATTTAGGAGGTAGGTTCACAAACTTGGCTTCTTTTGGAAACATGTATGGATTATTAAGAAAATACTGAAACTGAGACTAGTGGTGCATACCTTTAGTCCTAGCCACTCAGTAGGGTAAGAACTTAGATAGACTCTGTCTTCAAATAAAAAGCAAGAGGTCAGTTATATAGCTCAGTGGAAGCAGTATCCTGGGTTGCAAGAGAAAAGAAAAACAAGATACCTCTGTTCTTCCCAAGAATTTTCATTACAATTTATTGTGAGTGGAATGAGTATCAGTATTTAAAAGAGCTCGGATGACTGTTATGTATAGCCAAATTTGAGAACCACAGCTCTAAAAATGTGTATCTTATTGATGCACATAATAAATATATTACTTGTTTTGAAGCAAGTATTTTGTTGATACTTTTAGAGTTTAAAATATGTAGAAATCATTTTTTAAGGAAGTTAAGGCAATTTGATGTACTATGTGTTCAGTTTTTACTGCAATCTTTAAAATAATGATTGTGAATTACAGTGTAATTTCTTCTTGTGGATATGTACAACAATGTGGATTGACTCAGTTGAAGAGTCAGAAAATGTGGATTTGAGTGGTGATTCTGCCAGTTCCTAAATATATTACCTTGCTTAGACCTGTTTTAAAATTTATTTCCTTAATGCAGATGGTAATGTAGTCCTTATGGTATTTTGCAGATTAAATATTATGTGCAGTATGAATATTATGTGTGTGTATGAAGGAAATTCTTAAACTTTTAAGTGCCATACACATTTCAGAGGTAGTTATTGGTATCCATAGCCTGTTGCTGGTCTTTCCTGTGTTGTATCTCCAGCCATTTTTATTTCATTTTTTATTTTGAGACAGTAATTTCTTTTGTTTGGATTTGAATCCTCCTGCCTCAGCCTCAAGTAACTAGGATTATAGGCATGTGTAACCATGCCTGGCTGATATATGTTTATTGAGGTAACTTTAGAAAATGATATATCTGCTGTTAAATAATGTGTGTATTAGTTCATTAAGTAACAGTTCTTTCCATGCCTATTGCATGTTGTCACTAACTTCTTGGGTCTTGGAGATACAGAGCCAAGTGAGATGTGGTTGTTATTTCAGGTTATTCATTGTCTACTGCAAAGGAAAGATTCACGTTTACACATGTATGTTCACATGTGCACACACATGCAGATGTAAATTTTGGGAGGTAGAGGAAATTAAATGTCTGGAAAACACATAAGTAAAATATATAAAAAAAATTAAAACAGGAAGGTTATTTCATAGTCTTAAAAGCCACATTACTTATACTCAAATTTATGGCATTTTTCTGATATCTCTCAGGCATTGACATTTTGGTGCACCAAATAGAACATGCTGTAATTAACAAATGTCTTTTCCTGGAAGGCAGGATGAATTAATGAATAAAGAATGTGGGCTGTAAAATTGTATTTTCTTGGTCACAGTTTTTGCTTTACCACATACTAGATTCATGAGCTTGGGTACAATTTGAACTTCTGTTTTAAATGATCCTCCTCTGTAAAGTAAGGTAATAATATATTTTGGGGTTAGTATGATAATTCAAGACATGACACCTGTAAGTTCTTTGAAAGATGTTTAACACAGAGGAATTGGTCAGTATTTTTTGTTATCCTGTAACTACTTAGTGATACAATGCAATCTGAGAGAACATCTTTTCTGGATTTTTGTGTATCAGAATGTTTAAGTGGATGCATTTTACTCTTAGATTACAAAGAGAAGATAAAAATGATTTTATCAACAAGCTATAGGGAAAAGTAGGCAAAGGAAAAACACTTTCATTTTAAACCAACATATCAGTATTTTCTATTTCTGCTTTCTGACTTGAACCTGTTTATTATTTGCAAGATACTCAGATTATATATATGTGATAATTTTAAAGAGAACGTCTGTTTTCATAGAAAGTGCTGCTAAGAACCTTTAACAGTAGAAAAATAGCAAATCCGTAAAACAAGTTTAAAACTGCAGCTAAGGCATAGAATTATAGTAGTGTTGCTTGACTGTCCATTAATAATAGGACACAATTATAAACTAAACCACACATTCAGATGTACTGGTATTGTAAGTTCAGTGGTTATCTTGTTCTTTGGTGAAGTTGTTTTATTTTATGAATTTCAGGGCCTGTGAAAGGTCACAAAAAATGTAGCTGCTTATTTCAAAGCTGAATAAAACTTTTCCAAGCTATCTTAATTGGGAATCTTTTTTGGACATTATTAAATTATGTTATTTTATTTGTTTTTCATAGTATTTCTTTCAGGCCTTGCTTTTGAGAAATCTGGCTTTTTCTGTTTTTTGTTCTTTTACTTTTTATATAAGACAAAGACAATTTCTGAAAGACCTATAAAATGAAAAATTTTCATTGCTTTCTAATTATACACTTTTATATTCAAAAATTTTGTATGGCTTTCTCACTTGGCAATTATTATGGTCATTCAAAATGAATGCAAACACAGCATTAAAGTTGCACTAAAAGCAGACATGCCATGAATTACTTTATAAAAATTACCACGACAGCCATAAAAACCTACTGGCAATTCCCAACTAAGAAATCCACAATTGTTTCAGCCTCAAGTATTTTGTAGAGAATATATATTTTCAGTGACACAATAATTTATTTAGCTACTGGTGAAATTTTCTTTTGTGATAGAAAATATAATTTGCATATAATTTGGCTAATACAGGAAACTTCTTTTTCAAAATCATTATGATATTGGAGATAATTTGTACCATTCTAATCTAATTCAAATATAAATTTTGTGCTATGTCTTCTTGATTATATTGTAATCTATAAAGTGAAAGGAAATTGAGCTTGTGATATGATTTTTTTTCCATACTTTAAGGCTGTGTAAAATTTTATGTTGCCAGATTTTGTATCCAAATGTCTAAGGAAGTATATAAAGAAAGCTGGAAAACTGAATATATTATCATTTCATAAGAAAGATATCTGTTTAGTCAGTCAAACATTTACATTTACATGATTTTTTTATACAATAATTGTGTCTTTATACTATATATCAACTTCATCTCTTCATTAAAATTTTTTGCTATGTACATTTTAAGAGAAGCTGGAAGATCAAGACGTTGTTGGGTAGAAAAAGAGCATTAGCCTCATTCAGTTAGAACTCACGTTTTCCTCTGAATGTCTATTGTCATTTTTCTCCCTTGAGTTTATTACCTTCCACATAAGACTGAGATGATGTTATTGCCCCAATAACTACAAAGTTTTGTGCAATTTTTGTTAGAAATAGAGTATATATTGGATATCTATTATTGGATTGTTTGTAATCTTAAGTACCAAGAATTTAATTCCTACTTTCTTGGAAATACCTTACAATCGGTGGGGAAGACAAACTAATAGACTCTTTCATACAGGTGATACGTTATGACATTATCATTTGAGTCTTTTTAGTACAGCTTAAGTATTATCTTTTTAGAGGAGGTTCCATACTATCCACTGTATAGGAGTCTCTAGGCAATATCAGGATGATTTTTAAAGTTCACAACACTATCTAAATTCTCTTTATTTATGAATTACTTAGGTCCCTTTTAAATTAAAAGTTATTTCTATGACCATTTCTGTGACCATTATTTCACTTCTCTAGGTGTTAGGATTATATCTTTTATATACTAAGTTTTCATTAGGTATTTGTTGGTAAAATGAAGGAAAGGTTGTTAAAAATACTCTTCCATGGTGGCACAGATGGGAAAAGCTTACTTATTTAACCAATATTTATTTATCTGTATCTACAGTATTTCAGAGACATAATATTTACTCTTGGAAATGCTATTGTTAATCATAGTCTGCTTGGAAGATAATTAACAACTATAAAATTACAAAGAATTTTAGATTCTATGAAGAGATATGTCAGTCCTTTGTAAATGATATTATTTTTGCTTTTTCACAGTTGATTAAAATTGTCCATATTTTAGTTCAAATGGAACTTTCTCAGGAGCCTCCTATGTCTCATCCTAGTGAGTTGTCCTACTGTATTTCATGAACTATTTATTTATAGGACTTAAACAGTAGTTTGATAGAAAACATTAATGATTTATGTCTGGGCCTATGCATTACAGGACAAAAAATAATTTAAAATGTAATTAATACTGTAGAAAACTTCTAATGCAGTCTTTTATAAAAGATTTATGCAGAGTTAAAACTTTGTCTTCAAATGTAGTATAAATTTATATCAATTAAAATTAACCTCAAAATATTTTTTTGACTTTCAAAATATGCATCTGTACTAGTCCCTGTTTATACTAGAGTCAGATGCAGAAGAGTGCAAAATATCTGCTTGCGTGCTGGAGACAGAAAGGACTCAGTAAAGGGATTGGAGCCTATGGCAATGGCCCATGCAGGTCTGTATCAAGGATCTGCACCAGAAAATCTCAAAAGCCAGTAGTGAAAGCTAGAAAGTCTGTGCCAGCAAGTTGAAGGATCTGTGCTGGAAGGCTGAGAAACCTGCCCTGGAAGCCAGGAGATGGTATTCAAGTTGAAGAGGAGGATTAAAGCTCTCCTTAAGAACACAGCATTCAAGGCTTTTTTGGATAAAAACCACTGAAAAGCAGCTTCTACAGGAAAATCAGCAGCACTCCTGTTCACCTTTTATGCCTTTCTGGTGACAGTGCTTAGGTCACCATTCCCAGAGCCATGCTGACTCAGTTCAGCTGGACATTCCCACTCAAGTTGACCATTAGTAAATCCACCATAGTATCTTTGTTCTTGAAATTGGTAATATGCCAAATTTCATTTTCAGATAATATTTGGCATAAGTAAAAATTTATGATGATAAGTATGCAAAGGTTCTACCAGAAGGACATTGAAAAGAGCGAAATAATTGATTTCTATTTTATTGAATTAGTCACAAACTAGTTATTTACTGATTTAATTGCTACTATTTTTCCAAGTATCAAATTTTGCTATATATAAAAGTTTTATATTTTCTTGTGTCTTACAATCTATGTGGGATATACCACATATAGGAATTCACTAATTTTTTAAGTTATTCATAGTGTTTAATATGTTCCTATTCATTTAAAGTCATAAGATTTCAAAGCTCACCAACTTTAAGTCTCAGAAGTTAATGAATACTGAAGTTTTTAAACATATGATTTATGGTTACATTATAAAAATGATCAGTAGATTATTTACTTAATGCTGTCAATGCATATGTTAGCACACATATTCTAGAAAATTCATTCTTGTCTGTTGATTATATTGCTACATATCTATTAAACATCTCCATGGCATAATTGTCCTGGAATTTGCTAGGAATATATAGGTAAAATACAGAAGATAAAAACTTTCAAATAACTCTCATATTATTGGCAGGGATATAATGCAACAACTATATTATAATAAAATTAGTTTTAAAAAGTTTGAATGGAACACTCTAGTATTGTGAGAGCAGTGTAAACAAATCAGTCTGTGAAGTCAAGGGAACCATCATCAAGCAAGTGGCAACTAAATTGCCTTAAGTAGGCACAGAAATTTATCTGAAGGATGAGAGAAGAAAAACCATTTCAGGCAAAGGACCTCCTTGTTCAAAAGCACGGAGTATTCAGTAGCAGTCTTGTGGCACTATGATGTTATCTTCTTGAGAATGTGAATGTAGTAGAAGCTGATCTCCAGAGTCTATATCAGAATGTGCTCAGGGTTGCTTTGCCTCAGAGCTATAGATTTGCTTCAGAGCTATAATCTGTTGTATTGGAAAAGGGTACATGACAAAGAAAAGCATGTTTTACTTTCTCATTGGAAGAAAAGTTACAGGAGGAAAGGTTTATTTTAGCTCATAGTTTGTAAAGGTTTCAGTAATAATCCAATATCACATACCCATGATGCAGCCACCACCCAAAACCCCCATCTATAAGCACATGAGGCTCTGGGGGGACATCTAGGTACAAGCTATAGCAAAATGGGAGGATGGGAGATGATGAATAATAACAAAGAACCGGGAAGAAAGAGACAACAGACATTCAAGACATCTGTTCAACATGAATGATTAGATGTGAGTGTAGAGAAGAGGAGGGAAAATAAAAGATGACTATTGCATCTGTCATGACTAATAGCACTAAAGGAAATTTGGGACAAGATCAGTTTTTTTTTTTGAAGAAGTAATTAGTTTATTGCAAATCATGTTTAATCTGAGGTAACTTGCAGTGACAGAGTGAAATATCTAGAGGTTGAGACATTAGGAAACCATCACCTAGAAATGGACTCAATTTTGTGTGATTCTTAGATGATGAGGTGTGTCATAGTTCATGCAATGAAAAAGAAGGCTCTATGGTCTGATGGTAAAATATGGTAAAATATTCATAGGATAATGAAGAAACAGGTTTAACTATACTCAACACATGCAGGAGTAGTACAAACAAGGGTGGATCTTGAATCAGCTGCATGGAGCTGAATTATGAATGGAAGTAACAGACTAATTAAGTGCTGACATGCATTTTCTATATAGAACAACATTTCATAAGGAGATACATATTAATAAATAATTTTTTAGAAGGTGTTTAGAGACACTAACCTGACACTGTCAAAGGGAAGGCTATTGTTACATTCTAACTGTGAGTTTTAGTTGTTCTTTTGGGAAGACATAGGAGAAGAACATAATAGCTATTGTATGAGACAAAAAATAAGAGTAAAATGGATATTTATGCTAAAGATCCATAATTGTATTATTTATTTTAACATATGAAATGTCCTTTTTTCTCTTTCATGCTATGCTTAGCTCCTGTTACCTGTGTTTTCTATGGAGTGGATTCATTTTTGACACTGCTTTACTGAGTTTTCCTTTTTAAAATTTTTTCTTTCTTTCTTTCTTTCTTTCTTTCTTTCTTTCTTTCTTTCTTTCTTTCTTCCTTCCTTCCTTCCTTCCTTCCTTCCTTCCTTCCTTCCTTCCTTCTTTTTTTTTTGTACTGACCTGCTAAGTGTCCTGACAGTGCTGGAGGGAAGAGCTATTGCTTCAAGGGTAGATGAGAAATAGCATGCCCTGTAGTCAACATGCTGCTTTCTTGGCAGACACAGAGAAGCAGCCTTTTAGTTCTAAAAAATAAACTCCTTAAAGTCAATGGGGTAGTCCTGATGTTTCTACAAATTTAAGAAAAAACAAAACAAAACAGAAAACTCAAAAGAAAAAGAAACTCACAAGAGCCAGGGGATAACAAATGAAAAAGAAATGAAACTCAAAACAGAGGAGCCCAACCTGTGCCTACTACCTGTGTATGAAGGTTCAGTACACTGTTATTGTCATGACATTTTTTCTATTAAAGTTCGTTTTACCCTGTCTTTCATCTTTTCTTCTGTCTACTAAAGTCATCCTCTTTTTTTCTCTTAGTGTCTAGTGGGAAAATATTGCAAGGCTGTGGATGAGACACTGATTACACTTGTAGACACAAGCAAATTTCAAATTGTGTCTGGCAGGCAGTCTCCCCCTGGTACCACCTCAGGATCTCACCATGCTCCTTATTCTCTACATGTCTTACGTAGTTTTTTTTCCTGTTCTTTTATTTCTTCAAGAAAAAGTTTTGGGAAAATTAAACCCGTGGCTGTTAAGGAATTCTATGTTGTATGAGCAGACTTATTTTTCTGCAAAAATAGTCATTGACATCCTAATGCCCCATATCTTAGAACGCAATCCTGCTGACACCTTGAGTTTAACAGCTTCCAGAACTCGGAGAAATTAGATCATTTAAGCTCTTAGTCTGTGCTGCTTTGTTAGGACAGTCATAGAAAAGTAATGCATAATACTTTCAGTCAGTAAGTGTATGTTTTTTCTAAGGGCACTTTTTTGGTAGCGTGTAACTTAGTTTGCTACTGAGACTGAGACTTCCTATGATTTGATGGTCTTTTCTTATATCCTGACATGCTTTTACATTTGTAACAATATTCTAAAACTAAATCCATTTTGCTATTTTTTTTTCTTGATCATGTTATATATTTCAATTATTTGCATTTTTCATGTTTTTTGGACACTTGGAGTACATTTGCTAAAGCTGGAAGGAGAATTTCAATAAATGAATAAATAATGACTTAACGACATCTGCTTTGTGCTTGAACTTCCATTGATCTTCAAGAGTGAAATTTTCCAATGGAGACTAATCACTGGAGGATTCTACATGATTAAAACAAAAACCTCTATTAGAAGTCTGCTTTTCTGGTCAACATGAAGACACTATAGTGCTCTAATTAAGAGTATTTGATCTAGAGTTAGTAAGCAATGGTTTAAATCTTGTCTCACCTACTCAGAAGCTTGGCAACAATGAATAAAATAATTCATTGAATAAAAGTCTTGTTTTCCTCATCTGTTAAGACAAGGCAATAACAGTTATGTGATAAAGACAGTGTAAGATAATTAAGAAAACAGTGCTAGTTCATGGTTATTATTACAATTAATATATTTTTTTAAATTCTTTTTCTTCCTGGTGTGTAAAGTTATGTTGGGTCAAATTGCTACTATTGGAACTTTATTAAATTAAGGCAGAGTTTTTCACACTACACACTATTAGCCATTTTGGACTGGATAATTATTTGCTGTGAGAACTGTTCTGTGCATGTAGGATATAGCAGTAGTTGTGAAATTTAGCAGCACTGAGGTGTCTACCCACCGATGTCTGTAGTAAAGGCCATCCCCACTCAGTTGAAATAACCCAAAATATATCCTGATACCTACAGATGTACTCTGAGGGACAATATTTTCCCCAATTGACAATAATGGAAAATATTGGGTCTACAAATAAGTTGCTTGGAAAAATATCTGTCTCTTAGGTGAATTATAACTTATCCTTGGCATATTTTAAGGAATAATACTAAAATATTAAGAAATCATCTGACATGTAAGTTCATTTATTGTATCATAAGACCAAAATATATGGTATGTTTAATTAATTCTATAATGTAGTTATATACAAAATTGAAAAAAAGATCACATTTCATGAGAACAGCTGCTGGATACAGGCACACACACATAATTTCAATGATATACATTACCATATAGAAATCTATATCTGAATGTATCTATATTTCATATTACAATAAATTCAAGTACCCAAATTGATCTAGAATTGAGGGAATACAGCACACAATGGACAAAATCTAGCTATCATTCTCCATTAAAAAATAGAATTATAGTAAGTTAAGTGCTTTAATGTGCTTCCCTCCCACATATTTAATACTTATAACCTCTTGTTTTCATGCTAATAGTAGAATTTTCATGCCTTTAGTGCAGGTGACAAGCTGAAGAAGAATAGATTATCTTGTATTGATTTTCAATCTGTAAGAAAATTTTTCTTTTGATTTAACTTTAAATACTATTGCTGACAGTTTTTGTTGGTGTGGAGGTTTTTTGTTTTTTTTTTTCCCTGCTACTTTGCTCTGTTTTGGTAAATGCCTTCTCTTTGACCGATGCTAGAAAATCTTTCTAAAATGAGAATATAGCTCTAAGCATAGCTTCCTTCCTCACTTATATTATATTTTTATTAATTTACTTGGTTAATTTTTGTGTTGATTTATTGTTTTAGAAATACCATTTAAAATTAAATAATTTTTCTCTTTCTTGTTAGTGCATATATATATATATATATATATGTATATATGGGAGATGTTTAAATTCTGTTTTGAATTTCAAAGTTTATGAGTGTGTGTTTGCCGAACATAATGATTACATTGCACATATACATAAAATATCTTAGTTCTAAAACTTTCTCTTGCTTGCCCCTCTGGTTTGCTTCCTTCCTTCCTAGATCTGTTTTCCATTTGCAAATGATCTATCTCACTACTTAGCATTATCCTGTTTTTTTTTGTTTTTTGTTTTTTTTTTCAGTACCAGGGATTGAACTCATGACCTCACGCTTGCCAGGCAAGCACTTAAGCCACTGAGCTAAATCTCCGGCCCTACTTAGCATTATCTATCTTGTTTTTTTTTTTAAATTATTTACACTTTGGGTTTCTTATATAAGAGAAGCCATTGCAATATGGTTTCATAACAGTACAGTGATGCAAATGTAATTATTAACATCACAAAATGTCACAAGTAGTATTTTAACTTAGTTCTCTGACTTTCAGCCTGAATGCTAAAGTTACCACAGACTCTACTGTATACATTTTTCTTACTTTCAGTTTTGAGAATTTCAGGTTCTTTACTATGATGTGTTGTTTTCCACAATTGAGTCTTTGGTAGATGCATAAAGACTGTCAAAGGACTGTAGAAATGATGAAATACTACTTCCCATTTTTTCCCCTTTCCACTGGGTAATAAAAAAATGGCAACAATTTAAGGAATCAATAATGTTGTAATATAAGTTCACATTTCAGTAATTATCAGTTAGGGTGGAGTACTCAAAGAAGGTTTTTTTTCTCTTTTTTATGTGAACCAAAAGTACATAAATAGCTACACATACACACATGTGCCTTTACTTTCTTTTATAAAAAGAAGCCTAAGCAAATTTTAAATAATATTTGTATTGTCTGTTCATACACACTCAGCATCTTCAAAGTGCATTATCATTTTAGTCATTCTTTGGCCTTAAATGCAAGACTAGACTATACAGTCATACATTGTTGAGAAGATTAAAGGAAATCACGTCTCATTTGTTTTAGGAATCAAAGATGAATATTGTATGTCTATTTGATAGCACAGAACAATTCTTGACCTTTCCCATTTAGAACATAGTACATTATAGACTGAAAGATGATGACTTCTTGGAAACTTTGGGAGTGTTTTGTCAGAGTGAGGGAGTGATGCTCAGACAAAAGCCTGCAGTGGCTAGAACTCAGTAACAATATCTGTACTATCTCATGGATCAGTAGTTGTCTCAGTGGAAATCAGAAATTACAGCCAAGGAGACATCAAATGTGCAGAATGGTTAGTTATTAATCAAGGTTTAAGTCAAGTTAAAGAATCTTTTTCATTTAGTTTTTTTCCTTAATAGCATATATCATCATTGACATGATTATTAGATGGAGGGATATCATTAAAACATAGTTTCTTTTCTAAATAAATGGATCATAAATTTCACTCCAGCATGTCAATTGTATCATGTGTATAAATTGGTGATTTTTTATTTAGCAGAACATTTTATTCAGAATATGCTGTTCTTCTTTCTGAACTTTCCAATGTTTGTTTATGAATTATTTTCCTTTGTAAAATACTGCATTTTTCAGTGTCCATAATTATTAGCAAAGTAGTGAGTAAAAACAAGAATTTTATGACTTGTTTATGTGGTTATACAAATAGTCAGCTCATTAACGTTCTCACCTCCCTAAGTGAGACATGATTGGTGGGGAATATACATTAGTTGTTTTTATCTCTTCCTTAAAACCCACATTTTTGAGCCTATGGTCCTTAAACTCTACATAGACAGATGGACAGATACCTTTTTCTTCTGTCAGTGTTTGTTGTTTTGTCTTACACTGTACATGATGGATGTATTTATTAAGTATCACAAATAAATACTACTAAAAAAGGGCAAGAAAATAATAAAAATCAATTGGTTAGCATTATCTAAATATGTTGCTAGTATTTATTCCAAAAATGCATTCAAGAATGATTTTGTAGCTTAAATTTTTAAAAAGTGTGATTTAAAAAAATATACTTTGAATATGGGCTAATAATGGATAAAAGACCAGTACTAACAGTTATTTTAGTGTTTATAGATCTCTTTTGCCAGATACCTGTATTTTTTTTCCCTGATTTTCTTTTTCTTTTAAAAACTGAGGGTGTATCTGTCCTACTGTGTTTTGAGTGGTAACAAACACATTTAGCAGAATGGGTAGATTTTCTTATTATTGTACCTATAAGCACCAGGTTCTTAACACTTCTCTTTTTCTTTTTTATCACTTTTCTTGCCTGAGGAACTCTGATTTATTTTATCTTTGTATTATATTTACAATAGTTTTTCTTTTGCTTTTGTCATTTTCAATATACAATATGTTTTTTCATAAGATTTTTTTTTTGGTAAATACATTCACTTTTAATATTTTATCTTTTGGAAAAGTATTATGCCAAAGGGAGATTTTCACTGTATGATTGTTTCATTATTATATTGCTATTTAGTTATTTCAAGGTTTCTTTGTTTTTTTTTTTTTTCCTCTAAAAAGATTTCTTTTGCTATTTTTTTCCTTTATTTTTTCCACAATGCTTTCTGAACAAGTGTGCTGTGAATTCCAAGTGATCCATTTTTCTTTTCTTTTTCTTTTTTTTTTCTTTTTTCTTTTTGGTACCAAGGATTGAACTCAGGACCTCGTGCTTGCCAGGCAAGCACTTAAGCCACTGATCTAAATCCTCAGCCCCTTTATTTTCTTTTCTGAAGTGACATTCTTTGCTTCTAGTATTATTCTTATAAGGATCAAACATCAAGGAGTGATGAAAGCAGCATAAACTTCACCGGAGAAGTTACTGTGAATAGAATAGGTATTCTAGAATTCAAGCCATTTATTTACAAAGATAAGATATAAATCATATATGCAGACATAGTCATAGTCTTAAAAAGTTGCAAAATTTCTGTGCTAATTTCATAAAATAACCCTTTTCATATTTTCATAACTTCCTTCAGGAGTAAATAGTAGTAGCCACCAGAGCAGTACTTGTAGGGAAAGGAAAAATTCAAACTGACAATAAAATTATTGGTAAAAATGCTTCCCAGGAAGCTTTATAAAATGAAAACTATATATACAAGAAATTATTCAAGAAACTATTAATTATGAAGTCAGCTTAAAATGGCCTGTAAGTGTTCTTGGCCAGGGGTAAGTGTTTGTAGTCAGGGTCTGGTTATATTAGTAAAATAGGATGTGGAAAATAATTTTGCTAAAAGTAAAAGAATTTGTATTGTAACTCTGTGTTTTAAATTACTCTTTAGGAGGTTGGATCAAAAATCTAGGTCCTGTGGATCACTAAATTCTAATAATGATTTATTGATTTTGCTCCTAAGTGGACTTTTTTTTTGCCACATCATTGTTTATTTTGCTATTGTGCTTTTGTGGATTCCCCTATCACGGTGCAGCAGCAGTTGTCTCTATGAGAAGATGGGATTCTATCTTTGATGGATTCAGAAGTCCTTCCTCTTGTGTCGTATTTTCTAGCTTGTAGCTTTTATTTTTCTTTCCAATATTGCCCATGGAATTACAACTGTCTACAGATTAAAGCAAATACAGTACTATTTTTATGGGACTATGATTAATTCATTAGTCATGTTGTATTTAACATGTACCACACTCTTCAGAACAATGTAAATATCTCTTCCTCTACCACATGTATACTTTTCAGAGCCAAAACAAATATCTAATCATTAAAATTTTTAGAGGCAAGCAAATAATTTATAAGACTGCATTGAGTTTCAGCTCCAAATAACTAACTGGAAAAAGTAGTCTACAGCTATCACTTTCGGGAGGAAAGCGCTATGGATGGGAAGAGCAGTGCTCTTCCATGTAATTAGGATCTGGTGAGTCTAAGTTCATTTTTGATATTGAGTCTGGCTTTAGAGAAAGCTCAAAGCCACACTAGTGTCCTTATTAAATTATAAGTTTTCTCATCACAGTTTAACATTCTTTGTCCTTAGAAATTGTTAGCTTCCAGTAGGGCTTTTTGAGGCTTGTGGGTTTAGCACAGCAAAGTAAATGATCATTTTGCAAATTCAGTTCATCATGTGTCTGTGTACTAGATTAAGCGTGGACTGTTTTCTCAGGCAAAGAGGTATACTAAAATCTAAATTTTATTGTTAGTCAACCAATATGTTGTTTTATCTTCATAGTTATACTTTCTGTGAGGACATTCATTATGTCCAAATTACTGACCTCCCATAAAAGATAAAAGCTTAGGTCAGACAAATGAGTTAAGGTGCTTTGTCTTATTACTTGGAGGTGTGCATTTAAAAATATTGTTCAGTTTAAAAGAAAAATAAGTTATTTTTTGAATGAAAATAAGTGAAAATCATGTTGGCCAAATGTCAATACAGCTGTTTAGAGTCTGACATTCTTCTAGTATGTCTGAAGATTGTTAATAAAATAAAATGTTCATGATGTGTTTTATTTATCTATCATCATTTCAATAATTTTGGGCAACTAAATTTGTCTTACTCATCATAGATATATCTTAGTAGCATCCTTATAGTTTTAGTCTAAACAAGAAATACTGATTTTCAGGAGTGGTGGTGCATGTCTGTAATCCCAGTACTCCAGAAGATGGGACAAGAGGATCACCATGTGTTTGAGGTCAGCCTGGGCTACATAAGCAAGTTCAAGGCCAACCTGCACTATAGTGAGACTCAAAACAACAACAACAACAACAACAACAACAACAACAAACAAAAAAAGTTTAAAAAATCAATTATCCTTTCCTAGAATGCAATTAATATATTACCTGATCACTATCTTGATAGCTTCATATTCATACCACACATTTTTCAAGTTCTCTTTTTACGGTGCTTAAATATTGTTGAGATTTTTGTTTCACTTGAATTCATTTTAATTTTTATGCCCCTAAAGTTATTGATGATATAGCTGTCATTAAATAAATCAAACCTGAAATCAGACCTATAGCTCATACTTATCATAGCAGTTGCATTGATGAAGCTCCTAAGTATTTCTTATTTTAAACTACTGTGATACAGTTTCCCTGAGCATGTTACTAACTGTAGTCTGTTTTTCACGGTGCACCAAGGATGATAACAAGTACCAAAGTAATAAAAAATATTAGTTTGTATGAAATTTTGAAAATAATTACATACTGATAGTAAACTTTATTTTAGAGAAAATGAAGAATAATCTGAAGTAATTGCTTTTTCTCTTGAGTGGATTTTCCACATCCCCAGCATTTCTACAAAAGTCTTCCTTTTTTTTTTTAATTTGACTATCTACAACTAAAGAAATTATTAAGAAAATGCAAGAAAAGCTGGGGATATAGTTCAGCAGCATAAGCGCCTGCCTGGCAAGTGTGAGGTCATGAGTTCAAGCCTTGCTAATGAAAAAAAAAAATGCAGGAACAAAATTCTCTTTTAACCTTTTGTATTGAAGAAAAGGTGGATTGAAAGATTATAAAAATATGTACAGGAAATTCCTAAGTACTTCCTTAGTTCTTTTTTTTTTCTCCTTTTTTAAGCTTGCATGTATTACTGACTTTAAATGGTGGGGAAACTAAGGTGAATATAATAGATAGTACCATGATAAAATTCAATAACCAATTGTGAAAGAGAAACACATCAACAGATTCCCCAAATGATGATCTGAAGTGCCATGTGGAGCAGAGCACTGAGATTATAAATTCCCAGTCTGCGACTGAGATGGAGGCAAGAGCAGTGGAGGAGGTGATGAATAATTGCATTCTATATTTTGAGTCAAAACCTAGTTTTTGCCAATCAGTAGGATTTCACATGTGAAACAAGGATGGGAATCCAGAATGACTCAATATTCTGAATCTAAGCAAGTGAAGAAATGAAGTTATCATTAACTGAGTGAGAGAAAGTATTTGTCCCCTTTTGCCTAGCCAGCTGACACTGCTTTCAACTGGCAGTAGGTTTTGGTAGAAAGTAAACAAATTCTGAGAAAAAATGGAGGGAACATTAAGAAAAATTAGGGAAAATTCCCATGCTTTGTTTGGTATTTCAAAGACTATTTGTGTTTGCAAGGCATTCTTTATACAAATTTTTAAATTCTAGTAACTTATGCATGCATCATTATATTTAGCTACTTTATAGCAACCTTTTGAGACAATATAGGATACTATGTCACTATAATCAAATCAGGTTCATCCATATTTTAATCTGTGAATCGGCTTTAAAATGATTAACTTTAAATGCTTTTCAACAAAGCATTTCAAATAATTATACTTTCATGACACACAATTTTCAAATATCTCCACCATGTCAATGCATTGCATTTTTCTTAGCTATTTCCTTCCCTATTAGCGGTATGTCCCAGAAAAGATTCCCTCTATGGAGACAGAACACATGCAGAAAGCTGTTTGATAAAAGGAGTATCCACAAAGATGTGAGCAGGCTTGAAGGAAATAAAAAATGGTTAGTGAAGTTTGGGGAGCTCTGAAGGCCTCAGTATTTTTGTTCCCAAAATTCTAATCCTGAGGCTTTAATCCCCACTGTGATACTGAGTGAGGGGATTTGGGTGAGATTAGCTTTAGATGAAGTCATGAGAGTAGGGCCCCTAGGATGAGAGTACTGTTCTTATATGAACAGGAGAACAGAGTCTACCCTAGATCCCTAGCCATGTGTGTATACGTCTGCAAGCCAGGAATAGACCTTCGCTAGAGAATGGATCTGCTAAACTCCTTGATCATGCATTTGTCACTCTGAAATTTCAACAACAAAATGTGGGTCATTGAAATTACCAGACTGTGGTATTTTGTTATAGCAGTCTGAGCTGCTGAAGACAGAAGCCAGGTTCACAGGACTAAAGTTACTGTCACTACCCCCAAGTAAGGCAAGGGAGGTGGTTTTGCAGCTATCTGGAGATGTAAATGTTTAGAGATAGAAAATGTTTTACGTGTGGCTCTTCCTGTAAGAGTAGGTCTTTCAAAAGAAATAGAAAACTTTGAGGCCTTATCCAGTGGTACATGCCTATAATCCTAGCAATTAAGAGGCTGAGGGAAGAGGATCATGAATTTTAAGAGGCCAGCCTGGGCCACATAGTGAGACTTATCTAGGAAAAAGATCAATTTTTGCTAACGGTACAAAACTTGAACCAAGGAAGCTTGATTCACTGGACTCACATGTGATTATCCTGTTTATATTTTCTACTGGTTAAACACAAAAGAGTACTTTAGTAATAAAAATCAATTGCTAAAGTCCATGAGCTTCTAGGAGGACTCAGCCAGCTGCAGAGAGCTGCAGAGCAGATTTGAAAGAATGCATAGACATATGCAGTCAGCACAGAATTATAATTTATACCAGGGAATTGTTTTATCTTGACAGTGACAAAGATATTAAATGTGTTGAGTGAATAACCTTCTTTGTTCTACTAAGTATATATATTTTACTAATAAGTTTTTTTTTGGTTGTGTGTATTTTCAAATTTTATATTACAAAATCTTTTCAAGCTTGTAGAATAGTTGTAAAATAATATTATAAAGAACACTAGTATATCTTTCAACCAGATTCACCTATTAATATCTTCCTCCATTTAATTTTTAACAGGTACTCTATATCTCATTGTTTCTAACATATTGTACATTATATAAGTCTACCTTTATAGTATTGTCAGCTGGGAAGGGGATTGATTGCAGGCTCCTTGACTGCAAAAGATTCCTGCTTTGGAAATTGCAAAGTAATGAGTATGAACCAGTCTGGTGAGGGAATGGTGTCTTTTCCCATGTGACCTGCCAGAACAACCTTTATAATTGTCTATTACAAAGCTTGAAAGATACCATATCAAATATTGTCCTAGGGCTAGACTCTTCAGTAATACATCAGAGATTATAATTTTATGCATTTTAGTTTTCTATCTAGAATTCCACCTCTGTTTTAGCCTTAATTCTAAAAATAAGTATATGGAATGCTCATTGTGTTAAGGGCCTGTTACTGTGACAAAATACCTTAGAAAATCAGCTTAAATGAGGAAAGGTGTATTTTGGCTCAGTTTCAGAGGTTTCAGCCCAAGGTCTTTTGGCCCCATTGCTCTAGGACTGTAGTAAGGCAGAAACATCCTACCATGGTAGAAATTCCAATTTTTTGCATGTTGGCTATATTTGATCTTTTTGGATGAAGACCCTAAGGAATTCATATTTAAAGTTAACAGTTTAACTAGATATATGCCAGTTTATATTTGTTATTCTATTGAAGTGGTCTCATGGTTTATGTCAGTGGCCCCTAAGCCTCATGAATTATGAATTCAACCAAATCTAGCATTTGTGAATGGTTCCTTGTTTAGCACTTGGATTGGTGGTGTAAGGGTTTCACCTCCCCAGGGGTGGAGCCTGGATACCTGTAATGGCAGGAGGAAGGTGTGTCTTCCTCTCTTGCTGGTTCATGCCTTGCTGTTTGCAGCCAGCCATGAATGGTGGCCCTGCCATGCCTCCCTGCTGCTTGGAGCCAACTGAGTATGGACTGAAGTCTCCAAGAACTGTGAGAAATAAACTTTTCCTTCCTTCCTTCCTTCCTTCCTTCCTTCCTTCCTTCCTTCCTTCCTTCCTTCCTTCCTTTCTTAATTTTTGGTGTCGGGTATTTTGTCCCAGCACTGAGTAAAAAGAATCTAAGACGAATGGTGTATAGTTTTGATATGGAGAATGAAATCTTATTTTATTTTACATATTTTAAAATTATGTTGTACATTTTCCAATATTGATTTTCCTTCAATGTGTTCTTAAACTTTTTAAGAACTCCAGCGTACCTATCTTGGATTACATTTAGCTATGTTCTAGTGCAAATATTGTGCTCTTATTTTCTTAAGTGCCTTTTAAAATAAAATTTGTATGATTTTACTTCTTTTATGCAGTGACCTCTGTTAAATTTTACTCCATTCTGTTTTTCTTTGAGAATCAGTTTTTGTTTTTTTTTTAATTGGAGACCTGGCCAAGATCCCCAATCTCCCAAATGAGTGTATGGCAAAGGCTTAAATAAATGAGACAAGTGGTGTGATTTTAGGGCTCCAGGAGGATCAAAACCCTCTAACAAAGTTCCAAACTCTGGGGGCTGAGATCAGGAATGTCTTTGGGCAGCTCATATTTATTTAATTTTTCAAACAAAGAAAGGGTTAGAGTGGAAAATGCTGGAAACTGAGCAGGATCTTGGGAGTGGTTCAAGGACATTTCCAAGTAACAGATTATGTTAATTTAGGAGAAGTATTTTAGGAGAAAGTCTCCAGGGTGACTTTTACTACAGGAGTGAAATGCCTTTAGCTACAACACACACACACACACACACACACACACACACACACACACACACACACGTACCTACAGCTATATTTATAGTACATAATGATCACATTTATCTTAGGGACCCCGTACATGTACATAAGCAGCACAATTTCCCCCCTTTTAACCTCATTTTCTTCCTTTCCTTTCCCATTCCTTTCATCTCTTGGTTTCCTTTTCATATGGTAGAGATCTGTCTTACTATATCCTCTTGTCTTATTTTAATCTTTATTTGTATTTTGGAATCCTCATATTAGAGAAAATGTGATATTTAACTTTATGCATCTGATTCATTTCACTTAAGAGTATGGTCTCAAGGTGCATCTATTTTCTTACATATTACTCAAGTTTATCCTCTTTGTGACAGAGTAATATTCCTTATGTATATATGGCACATTTTCTTTATTCATTCATCTTTTGATGGATATATAGGTTGCTTTGAAGATTTAGCTGGTCTGAATAGTATCACTATAAATATGGACATGCATGTAGCACTATACCATGATGTATTAAACTCTTTTGGGGAAGAATAGCGGAGTAAAATAAAATGTGTAGTTTTAGTTTTTTAAGGACTCTTAATGCTGATTCCATAGTGGTTGCACTAATTTACATTCTCACCATACATGAAGAAGGTTTACTTTTTGTACTGCATCCTGGCTAGCAGTTGTCATTACTTGATTTGTTGAATGTAGCCATTCTGTAAGGGGTGAGATAGAATCTATGTGTTGTTTTAATTTACATTTCTCACATAACAAATGGAACATTACTTGGCCATTTATACTTCTTAGAAGTGTCTGTCAGTTTCAGTCATGTATTTTTTGATTGAATCTTTTAATGTTGGGATTCTATTTTGTTTTTTAGTTTTTCATATATTATAGATACTGATCTTTTGGGGAACAGCTGGTAAAATTATTTTTCTCATCTGGAGGTTGTCTTTTTGTTCTGTTGTTTGGTTCCTTTGCTATGCAGATGCTTTCTAATTTGATATTATCTCTTGTTGGTTCCTAGTAATATTTCTTGGGTAAGTGGTGTTCTGTTCAGAAAGTCCTTTCTTAGACCTCTGTCATCAAAAGTTTCAACTATTTTTGTCTTCCAATAGATGAAGTGTTTTTATTTTAATATTTAGATATTTGACCCACTTTGATTTTTGTCTAGTACATGGTGAGAGATGTGGGCCTAGGTTCAGTATTTGACTTGCTGATATTTTCCCCTTAAAACAAAAAACAAACCAACAAACAAAAAGGTAAAGTTATCTTTTGAGGGACACAAGACAAAAAGCATAGAATCCTATGCTCAGAAACATATTCTTCAGGCCATCATATCTAGTTCATGTTTAAGACATCTAATATTTATATTTATTGTGGGTATTTGGTACATGTACATGATACAGTTTAAATATTTATTCTCCACTCTGTCCCACTCATTTGCAAACAATCTATCTCTGTTTCCTTCTATCAGTCTTATATTTTTGGTTTTATTTGTATTTTCCTTGCTCAAATAAGAGATACTATACTGAATTTAAGATTATATGTCTGATTTGTTTCACTTATTATTATATTTTGCAGGTGTATCCATTTTCCTACAAATATCTCAAATTTATTTACAGCATTTTGAATGACTGAAGAATTCTGGCCAGTCTTATTGGAACTTTGTATTTCCCTTAGGACAATAGCTAAATATATGCTAATCATAGGTTCTCGTAGATTTTACAGGATTTAGTTACCATGAATAATTAAAGTCAACTGTATTTCTTGTACACATGCTAGTCATCATGTTTGAATGTATAATCTCTGTATGACACATCTGTTCATGTCTATGATGGAAAACATTTTTTTTTATACAATCAAAAAAAACCACAAAATGATCACAACTTCTTCTGTTTTTTTTTTGTTTTGTTTTGTTTTTGCCATATACATAAGAACTATTTCAAAACTAACCATCAACCTAGTCCTATAGCACATAACTGTTACTAGTTTTCCAGGGTGTGTATCTACACATTCTTGTTTAATGATTCCTTTTTTTATAGTGCATCACAATGAAGATTGGAAAAATTCTTCTCAAAATCTTTGGGCATTTTTGCCTGCTTGTAATAATAGAGCACTCACGCTCTCCATATATCTTTGCCTGAGAAAAACTGGCTGAAGGTGGGGCTGCAATTTCAGCTTTAAAATCCAACTGAACAATAAGATTGCATGTAGCTACCAAATTTTTATTGGAAAACTGTTTGATGGTTATTAAGAAAAAATAATTGAATGAAGATAGAAAAATATTCTTTTAGGAAGATATAATGGTGTAACAAGTTCTCACTTTCCTCAGCAAGGTAAAGATATGCAAACATTTGCATGACTTTAGGACTGAATATGCTGTATTTCTGTGATTTTCAATTGTGATTCTTGCATGTATACAGAACATCTAAACCTTTTCAGTTTGTTTAGGAGGTCAGTTTTTAAAAGATGATAATAAGTTCATCTTTGCCTTGTTTGTTTTGTTGACATTTTCATTTTTTGAGGCAAAGAAGTAGTGGGTCAACCTCCTGTTTGCCTTTGTAAGAATGAAGACCATAAGTTTACATCATTTGTGATGAATGGGAATTAAGCATAAAACACCTTGGCTTCATACTAAATTGCAACTGTGATTTAGTGTAAAAGTACCTGTGCATTTGTTTGAATTGCAACCTAAACTTGCTACTTTGGCTCTGAAGCACCATTTTAACTGAAAAAAATGACTGATAGCCAAACTATGCATATTTATACTTAAATATTTGCCAGATAATTTCCTTGAAAAATTGTATGAAGTCATCCATTGCAAGGAAGACAATTAACAGTACTTACTACCAATGATGACACTTGAATTTTCAAGTGAAAATTAGAAATTTAGAAAACATAACCTTCACTGTTAACTTGATAGTTTTTTCCCCAACACTTAAAACCTTTTCTGAGAATAATTATAATAATGCAACTTTAAAATACTGTACATGGTATTAACATTTTCAAAATGTTGAATAGTTCAAAATATCATATTTTCCAAATAAATAGTTCATGATACATATTATGCATAGATTTACAAATATTTAAACTGCAAGTTAAGCCAATAGAAGTATCATAGCACATATGAAATATTCACTGTTATGACTTAGGTTCTACCTTACCAGTGATAACCCTTATGAAACTATCACTGAGTTTTAATGTAGTATCAAAAGCAGAATATCTTTAATTATCTGAAAAAGCTATAAAGTATTATTCAATTTTTAATTAATGTATTTGTGAGACAAAGTGACACTCTGGAAGGCATGTTCTGATGTAGTAAGGAAAAATCCCTCACTCTGTGTCCTTGGTACTTTGTGCCTTTGATGAGAGAATGCAGTCAAAACACGCAGGTGTCCATGCATGAAGTATTGGTAGAATTTAATGTAAAGAAGATGTATGGAGAGTTATGCCTTCAGGGGAGAATGTGGGCCATATCTTTTTATGCAGACAAGAGTTACATTGGGGTCTCGAGGAATGAGGGTAATTATGATGGTTGTTGACATTTTACTTAGAAGTTCAATGGGAATTGCAAAATGTCTTCTTGTCCTTTTTAAATGGTTGAATTTTTCTCAGGGGCTTTAATGATGTAAGAAAGTTATAAAAAATTTATGAAAGATAAGTCCTTAATTTAAGCAAGGTCCCAATTCAAGGCAGAAAACTCTTTAAATAATATTTCTTTTCCTGGTTCCAGTGGGCCATAGAATATCATATCCAGGAATGCCATGTTGCCTTTGTCTAGAAATAGAAGCCCCATGTGTTTAAATCTGTTCCCCAGTAGAGTAACAGAGTACCTTGGCATTTGACAAAATTTTACTTCCTTTGGAGAACTTTGCATCTGATCGAAATACAACTGTGGCCATCTTCCTCTGAAGATGACTGCTGTAAATAATAATAAATATATTACATAGCATGATCTTTATCCCCTAACTGTATACAGCAAAGCATGCTATTTTGGACTCTGCCTTTGTCCCTCAAGCCTGCTAATATCTATTTGTCTAACAACATGACCATAGCAACAGAATGAAATAGATTTGATTCCAAGCTGATATGAGAATGCAACTGATTTTGATTAATGTGGATATCTCAAAAACCTTTTTTTTTATTTTTAAAAAGTCATTCTAATTTTTACAAAAAACAATTATTTTAAATTTAAATGTTTTATGCACATGTGCATGTATATATGTTGTTTTTATTTTACATTGAAATAAATTTTAAAATGTGTAGTGTTTAATTTTAATACAGTAAGTTTTGATAGATGTTTTTTATGTTGGTAATCATTTTAAGACAGTTGATTAATCTAAGTCCAACATTTTGCTGCCAGTATTTTGAATATATTGGGTTGTATAGTTTCACTATTGTAAGCTATTCTTAAATGTGAGATGATAGTTAGAGAAGATGGTCTAAAGAACAATCTCAGGACTTGGCTATTTCATCAGTTGAGGTCATCTTGTTGGGCTAGTTGTTATATTAAATTCAAAGGATGTCATATTAAAAAGAAATAATTTGCTTGCTTGAACTCTGGAGAATCAGTCAACTGTAAAATAATGGTAGTCTTCATGAGTGAGTGAAGATTCATATGCCCATTAAGAGAATGTAATTTTTATTTGGCACAGTATGAAACCTTGGGACAAGCATGTCAGGCAAGTGGTCTACCATTGAGCTTTACTCCCAGCCACTGTCAGGCTTTTTACATACATAGTTTTGTTTGTTTTTTCCTATAACCTTCCAAGATTCATTATGTTTTCATCATTTTGTAGACATAGGAAACTTGACTTGATGACTTTTAGTAACACTCACAGAAAGAGTTGGGAAGAAGAGTAGGTATTCTCAGCACTACTTAAAAGACTAGTTATCAACACTACAGTCCTTATA
The DNA here is from genome assembly GCA_004027455.1 of Hydrochoerus hydrochaeris. Classification (NCBI taxonomy): domain Eukaryota; kingdom Metazoa; phylum Chordata; class Mammalia; order Rodentia; family Hydrochaeridae; genus Hydrochoerus; species Hydrochoerus hydrochaeris. The sequence goes on along the minus strand of PVLA01002723.1, from coordinate 58,680 downwards.
TTGGTATAAGAAAACTTTCTTTTTTTCCCTCTAAAGTTTCCTATAATATATAATAAATAAAAAGTAATGTCTTTGATTTTCAAATTAGTTATGAAATCAATGCATACAAACATAGAAATTAAGTATAAAAGGCAAGACAATTACACGTGTACTTTTTTATGGAGATTAAATTACTGTGTATACCATTTAATATGTTAGTTAAATGATATCCTGTGCTACACAATTATATATTTAATATAAAAAACAATACACATTTACATAAATATGATGTTCACATTGTGTATATTATTAGCATTTAAAGTCTCATTAGCAATTTTATTTATTTTAGTAAAATTTAATTTATGGCTATATCATAACTTTTTAAACTAATTTCTCTTATAAGGGAGCTCTATATTTCTAACATTTTTCTGTCATAAGTAATGTAGCAATATATAATTTTCAGTTTTAATTTAGAATGTATCCATAATTGCTTACTTTGCCAAATATTACAACTGGCATTATTTATATAATTTCTGGATTGTATTATGGAAATGTGACTATTACAAGAGATCTGTTGCAATATTCATTTGTGAGTCACTATTGTAATAAATATTTTTGTGTTTTAATGTTAATTTTACCACTAATGAAATTTACACTCTGTTATGGTTGATACATTGTGTCAACTTGAGAAATTTAGAAGTTTATTTTAGAGACTCACCAGGGAGCCAGGGTTCTTACTTTGTAAATAAATATCCTGTTCAAAGGAAGGCAAGGAGATTTGTGAGGGCTACACCTTCCCTTCAGGGCACAGTGGGCTAGGGGCATGTCTTGTGTAAAATATAAGGGAGAAGAGGCTTGTTCTCCCCTTTTGACTCTGGCTGCTGTCTTAAAATGTTGCCCCAGTGCCATGCCACCCTGCCTTGCAGCCAGCTGATTATGGACTGAAACCTCCACAAACAGTGAGCTAAATAAACCTTTCCTTCCTTCATTTTGAGTATCAGGTATTTTGTCCCAGCAATGAGAGAAAAGTAACCAAGACACTTTCTTTCATAAAATCACAATCTTTTTGCAACTTTTCAGTGAAACAACACAAGAAATAATGTTACTGTAGGCCAGGCATTGTTCTAAATTATACACACACACACACACACACACACAGAATTCTGAAAGTTAATTTTTGGGATAGTATGCTAGTCAGATTAAGCAGTGATATACTGATATAACAAACAACACTAATATCGCGGAGGCACAAAACAATGACAAAATTTTACTTGCTCATGTAGGACATTTATTATAGGCGAACTCTAACTCTGGGTACCTAGTCTTCATTGTGAGAGCCAGGCTGAAGAATTAGTGCCCATTGGGACTTTGTCAATTTTATGACACAGCAAAAGAGGACAAGATTAATCATAAATTAAGTCTTGAAACTTATGTGTGTAAGTGGTACCAACCACTTGGTGTACATTGCTTTGAAGAAAATAATTCAAATAACTGAAAAGATTTTAATGGGAAGATGGTGGAAGATCACACAGTAGAGCAGCTTCAGTCATGCTTTCACTGAGGAACAGAAAGTTTTACCCTCTTACAAGGGAAGTCTCAAATATTTGAGAAAAATATCAACCAAGCTAGATGCATTTTATACATGAGAAGATTGGGAGACAGAGAGTTCAAGTAAGTTTTTACCTGCATTCAGAGAATTAGTAAATGGTGGAACTAAACTGCAAGCTATGCATTCTAGTATCAAAAACTGTGCTGTGGTCCAATGATATACCCAGGAAGAATTACCTACATCTTATAGAATTGTTTAAGTACTATACTAATTTAATCTCTTGTCCAAACCTTGACTATTTTACTCTATTTTTATTATTTATTTATTTATTTATTAATTAGATAAATGGATGACAGTCATGAACTTGTTTTAATCTTGGACTTTTGGAAGTAAACCAACAAATGTAGTAAACCAAGAAGGAAATTTTATACAACATTGTAATAACTGCAAATATATGAAGTTTTACCCTCCAAAGCATAGTAAATATCTAAGTTAGTCTTGTTTCTTTGCTACATAAAGTAAGTGAAACATATTAATGTAGCATTTGTCTATTTTAACCACCAGTTGAGGTTATAAACATTCTTAAAGAGACTGAATGATAGTTTCAAAGTTTCAATACCTAGAATAGCATAAATAATAAAACTTACACTAGGAATTATTTAGTGCAGCAGTGAAAATGAATGAAACTTCTAGACCTGAAATGTCTATGTGCCCATTTTTTTGTGTAATGAAAACATTTATAATCTCAGTTCATTTTACGAACTATAAATATGCATTAATCTTAAAAGTGTATATGCATGTGCTGGAATTCTTTAGGTAAGTTTTTATTCACAAGCTTTTATAAATTTACAATAGGAGTTGATACAATGTTTCTTCACACTGTCCCCATTGGTTTATATCCAACCTTTCAAATTGGAAAAGTTAGAATTGAAACATAAATTCCCTATAGAGAAGTGGTCATAGAATTTGAATATAAGCAGGCATATCCCTAAAGACATATAAAATAATTATAAGCACATAAAATACATTCTATAGTATTTCTATCATTATATATGAGTTAGAAAATAAAATTCTATGCCATTTTCACATATGATAATGATTAAAAATTTTATTGTTCATTGTTCATAGGAGTGTGATTCAAAGAAAATTCTTATATTGTTAAAAAATCTGTTGATACAAAGTTTTTGGAATTTGATTTAAAATAATAGAGCAAGGACTTATGGATGGCCCTAGATGATGATATCAAAGAATTTACCTTTTGGGAGTACCTATAATGGAATTTATAATTAATTATTTGCAAGTGTGATTTTTAATGCTAAAAAAACTGGAAACAATAAGGAGAGTTTAAAAAATTATGTTCATACAGAGGAAACTTTCATATCAAATAAAGGAAACTATCTCAAATAATGCATTTCAGTAATTTTAAATGTACTATGTTAAGTGTGAAAAATTAATCACAGTTTTAAAAAGTACACAGAAATATACAAGTGTATTTATATGTATTTTTAATTTACTGGATTTTTTTTTTTTGTCCCAGAAATTGAACTCAGGACCTTGCACTTGCCAGGCAGGCTGCTGAACTATATCCCTTGCCCTGTAAACAGAAATATAAATATGTAATAAATTGTTAATAGTAATTTTAAACAGTCATGGAAAAATGACTATTATATTTGATTTTCAAAACTGTTTTCTAAATGCTTTGCAAAATTTTTATTACAATCAATGAAATAATCAGAAAATAATTATTAAGCAAAATTAAACAAGCTAATGTATAAATTTACTGTTAAATATTGCTTCTTCAGAAGGATATATTTTAATTTGGTGACCACCATCAGACTTGCTGAATGTATTTAAATCCATAACACATGGTTTGATTATGCAGTTCACTTACTGTAGATGTGATCTTTTGTTTATGTTAATAATATAAATTGTGCTTAATGTGTTGAATTTATTCTATAGGTAGAGAAAAGTGAATGATTTGCTATATACACTTGCATACATTTTGAAAACAGTCTTTTTCAAACACTGCAATTTTTTATTATAATCAATGAAATAATAAAGAACCCATTAATAAGAAAAATTAAGCAAATTAAACTATGAGAAAAATGGCTATATTTCAAATTGTAACTGAGACTGCAGAGTGACAATAGATACATGTATAGATAGAGTAAATAAATAGAATGAACATAGGTTGTAAGGAGGCTCTTCTATTCTCCTTTATTCCTGAATAATGTCAAATATGTAGAAGTATCTCTGTCCAGAATTGCTTGCATCTTCATGGAAAAAACTGAAATTTTGCCTTATAATCATTTGAATGTACTTACGTCTTCCTTATACATTATATATGATGAATATTCTAGTATCATAATTTTGGTGTCTTTTGTATCTCTAAACTGTCAAATATGTCACAAATGTGAGAATTCAATAGTTGTTAGAGAATACATTACTAAGCATTTATTTGTTGTTACACAGAAAGGCGATAAATACAGAGGTTAAAAGAGTGGCTCCAAACCATATTACTTGAGTTTAAATCTCAGCTTTGCTATATAACCTAATACAAGATACTTATCTGCTTTTTGTGCCTAAGTTATATCAAATAAAATAAGAAAGAAATAAGGCATTGCTTTTGTGAGGATTATATGAATTAATGTTTATAAAACACTTGGACTAAAGGCTGGCATAGGGCACATTTAGTTATTGTTTCACAATAATTTCCTTGTTAAATTGCTATGAAGATTGTAACACATACCTATAGCTCTGAGGATTACATAAATGTGTTAAAACATGGGAATAATTTGTTGCCAGCTCTATCATTACAAGAAGGGTTGTAGAAGATAATTAACATATGTAGAGCTAATCAAGAGAACTGGATATAAAGACATATATAATGACATAATGATTAACTAGTAAGATAAAATTTATAAATGTCATGGGAGATCACATAAGAGCTTTTATAAGAGGAGACTGTCACTGGGTTCACAGACAGTATGCTTATAAATATTTTTGGATAATAAAAGCAAGTCTTTCAATCTTGAGAGAAGGCCTTGGGAAGACATTGTGCAAGTAGTCTTCCTTAACTGAAATTTTTGTTTTCACAATTTACATAATTGATAAAAAGGCTAATTTAAAAATATATCAATTTTAAGAAATATAAAATTTGTCATATGATTACTGTTATTAACAGTTATTATGTAAAATTCATGTAAAATTAAAATGCTATCCTCATTTGTGAGGATATTGAGTTAAAGGAACATTATATGCTGTGCTTTGTTAATATTTTATAGGGTATTTGTGGTAATCAATATTTTGGAGTTGAGTACAACTTGAAGATAATGTACTCAGATATTTTATGTTCCTTTCATCTTTTTGTTGTATGCAGATTTTTAGTTAACACAGTTGATGATCCCAGTGTGTAGTATTGACAAGACTGTAGGGAAGGGGCTATGGCGAGGCACCCTTTATTTAAGCAATTCGGCTGGTTTGGTTGCATCGTTTATACCATAACAGTTCTGTGGCCGCTTACCCTGAAATACAGCTGCTCTCCTGAAATCTTCTCCACGGATGTTTAGAGTAAAACTAAGAAGGAGGAAGAGGAGACAAAGGCAGAGAAGGAGACAGGAGCAAATTGCAATGCTATCTTTATTACCAAAGTATTGAAATAATTCTTTTAACATTTAATGAAATGAAGGCAACAGAGTATCATTTGGCAAAAAGAAAAAGTTAAAATGTACTTGGCCTAAAATATCAGTTTACAAGTATGATTAAATTATACATCCAATAATCAATGAAAGGAACTTTTAGAATTTTCTCCTTAGCGTTCTTAAAGACGATTTCCCTTTCAGGAGGTGTCAAGGAAAGGAGCATGTAATTTCTAGCTTGCCATCCTCTTTCAATTCAACATATTCACTGTGGTCAAATTTAAGAATATACAGTGTCCAGTGCACATTTCCAATAATGGAGGCACCTGTATATTTACCTCCTAGATCTTTGAATATCAAAGTATCATGAGTTTAGCCACTTTACATTACGAACTGGAAAACTGTGTCAGGTAAGGTATGTAACTTGTCCTATCAGTATTATGATTCTTTGGGTAAAGATAGAGTCCCAGTGTTAAAGATCTCTAAGAAAATCTCTAAAAAAGAAAATGTTGAATTGTGAAGTATCTTTACTTTTTCACATTTTCCATGGCCTTTAGTATGAATGTCCTAAACAATATAGTCATATTGAAACATGTACATCCAAGATTCCCCTGAAATTCTCACATACAAGCTGAGTTTTATGTCTTCATTGGTGAATATATCTGAGGAATTCCAAATGAAATTCATCTGAGTTCAGGAAAAACTCAAAGAGGAAAGAAAGGAAAGATCATGCTCCACATAAATCTCTACATCAATTCTGGATACTAATTGGCACTCATGTATTCGTTCTTAGACTTTTTCATTTGTGTATTTTTTCCTGTACCCTTTCTGTGACTAAAGTTGCTGCAACATTGGTATCTTACGCTGTCTTCTTGTGGGAGAAGCAGTTATTCTTTGCAGCTTCTGACCTCTTTTTCAGGGCTACTTCTGTTTAAAAAAATCACCTTTTTTGTGACATTAATCACTACTCTGTATGCCCTTACCAGATAATCCCTTTCATTGCCTGTCATTTTGATAACGTAGTGCGAAAAAGAGCAGGATTTCAATTTTAATGTTTGTAACAAGTTGATAGTAGAAAAATGGGCTGTGATGATCATTTCCTTAGATACTCCTACACAAATCTCAGAACACCTCCTGAAATACTTCCTACTGGTTTCCCACAGCCAAATTATGCTCTTTTACTACACACTGCAATGGTTTGCTCCCATACTTCAGAGTAACTTATTAGATGTCTGAATGCTACCAGAGATCCAAATGTAGTTTAGACTATTTCCAAATGACCACTGCTTTATCTAATTCTGCTTTGATAATATGCATGGTATTTAGTAGTACAAAGTAGCCTCAAATTGTAATGGACGCTTGTAGTCAAACCACAATAAAATAAGTGCTTGAGCCCTGGGTTTTGTTAGTCTCCAGGCTCTAATTCAAGCTATTTCCTTTTCATACAAACAAAATTTCTTCAAACATTTTATAAACATTAAATATTTGCTCTAAAATAGCATCGTTATTAGTACTGAGCTTTCTGGTTAAAGTACATAATAGTTTCCCAGTATTTGAACTAACATTAGTTAATTAACTTTCAGTACCTCCCTGTATTTAGGAGTTAGCAAATGAAAACAAAGAGAGCTTTGTCATAGTTTTATGATGTATTTCAAATTAACTGTCAGGTAAACCTACATAGATTTTACTTCCATCTTATTCAGGATGAAACTGAGGTTAAATAACTTACCAGCATCAGAGATACAACAGAGATGAAATTTGGTTTGGTGCTATGTGTCTTCAAAGAAAGAACTCCTCTATTTTACTTGCCATAGAAATTGAGATTTCTGTATATCATTTATTTCATAAACTTTAATCGATAATTTGGTTGTTGAAGCTGTTAAAAGAAAATTTTTTTTGTAGCTCTCTTCTCTTACAATTTAACTGAAGTTGTTAACCATAAATGTTTTGAAAATTCCTCAGTGCTTCCTCACCTGCTGAATTTGTGGGATACTTTCATCGTTGACTTGCTTTCCAAGGAGCTCTATTTTAATGGATATGATGAAATATATCTAATTATTCCTCACAAAGCAGCAAAATAGTTGGCTCAAGATATAAGCTCTACTTTTAGAGGAATAGTAACTTTCCTTGGAAGAAATGTCTTTGGGTGAGAACTTTAAAGATAAGAAAGACAAGTTTCAATTTTTCATGACTACTTCTCTTGGAGACTCACTTTTTAACAATAATATAGATCACTAATAATTAAGCAGGACCTTTGGATCCTCTTACAAGACAATCCCTTTATGTGCTTTCTTACCAATTTGTCTACTGTAGCCTAATAATGGGTTTATTGGAAGTTTGTTTTTGAAGTGACGATAAGATGTTTGCATTACATAGTTCTTATTACATGAATTCTATTGAATTTTTAAACATTATGTTAATATATTTTGAGAGTGAAAAGGACTCTTTAAAACTAAATTGTGACCTATGGAACAATATTCTAACTGTAAGAAAAGAGCACTAAATTTTATAAGTTAATTTTAGATTGATTATAATGTAATGTCTAAATTATTTAAGTGTGCTTATGGATATATTTATATATTCTAAATCTTTTTAGTATGATACTGATGCTTCATTTGCATCTATCACAGATTCTGAAAAACTCAATATTAAAACAAATCCATCTTTAAGTCAACTATAATACTAGTATTTATTTTAGCTCAAATAGTTAAGAATCTCATTGTTAATGCCCAAAGATTTCATGCTAACAGTACTGTTGAAGAAAAAAATCTTTATGTAATATTGGTGGTGTCTGTGCCTAGATCCCTAATCCTTCAAAGAGGTGCGTGGCAAAGGCCCAAAGGAATGAGACAAGCTGCTTGATCTTTAGGGTTTCAGGAGGACTGAATCCTTTGCAAAGTTTGTAACTCTGCTAGCTGGCCAACCAACTGACCCTGGTGTGCTCGTACTTAATCAGAGCAAGCAAAGAATTGAGTGGAAAAGGCAGGAAACCTTAGCAGGATCTTGGGAGGGGTTCAGGGACCCCTCAGAGAAACAGATGATGCTAGCTAAGGAAAACTGTCCAGAAACTCTCCAGATGGCCTCAGCTATGGCCTATCTTGCCCCCTGAGGTATCTGTTCATTCTTAGTTCTGCCATGTCTGGGCCATGCCACAGCCCTGTATTTGCATTCAGCTTCAACGGCTGCCACATAATATAAGTATTTCTTTTTACAATCTAACTCTTTTTCTGAATCTTTGGCATAAATTAGGTGGTAGTAACATTGTATTTGGAACTGACTAGAAATCCTTTTATATTTTTAGTAACTTAATATGATTGTCAACTTTAATATTTATATCAAATTTCTTGTTAAACTGAATATTTTTTTTAACTTTTTGTTTTCACTATGACACTTCAACTGCTTTAAAAGGAATTTCATTCAGTATACTTAAGTTATTGCTCTTGAACTTATTCTACAGAAATTTTTATGATGAGAATACCAGAGAAGCCATTTCTATAAAATTGATCTGTAGTCTTATTAAGTTATGTTAGTTTCCTTTTGTTACCTTGCCTGGCCAGAAAATTAAAATATTTGTCAGGACACTCTCAAGAGGGAAAAAAGTGTAAATTTAGTAAATATCTGTGAAGGAAAAACATTTATTTTCTTACTTCAGTTTGAAGTAGCAGCAATTGAAAATTGTGAATTGGAACTAATTTCATTGCTGATGAAAACAAAGCACAATTATGATTTTAATACAAACAGCAGGATTGGCATGTGAATGACTTATTTTTACAAATCTTTGTTGTTTTGTAGTTCATCTTAGCATCAAAATCACTAAAAACAGAAAAACTATCTATGCAAATCTACAAATTAGGAAGGACTCAGATAACATTCTATTTAAAACATTAAAACAGAGTGGTGAGAAAAAAAATGTTCTCAAAATAGTGAAAACTAGTATTAAAAGTCTCAAAGCCTTACATGTAATTCTTAGTTCTATCTTTTAATTGAAGTAAGTTTCAAGCAAGGTATCTAATCTGTCATCATTTTAACATATTAGTTCATACAACAGTGCTTCATGAGGATGATATGTGATAACATATATTAGACTTTAGACATCAATAAATTTCATACTTCACATTCTGAATTTCTTCTTATGAATCATTCATTCATGAAAAGTGTGTGTTAAGTACTTTGTAATTGGAGTTCTAATATTACAGTGTCTTTAATAATATACACTGGAAAAGTATTATACTATGGCAGTTGCCTATTTTTAGCATACAGTTCAACGAAATATAGTGTGACAATGATAATACCTTTTTTTCTATAATTATCTGTTGGAAACCACTATGAAGCAGCTCTGAGCAGGTTTTAAATTTTACTAATTGACTTTCTATTTTTATCTGTGAGTCTGTCCTAGGCCTCTGCCCCTTGCCTGGTGACAGCTGATACATAGTAAGTGAACCTCTATGAACCACTGATCCTGGCTGAGGTCTGTGGTAATCTCTGAGGCCAGAGACACCTTGAAGGGCAAGATAAGGCCACAGCTGTGGACACTTGGCTCCAAGCCCAATTAACATGATAGAAACTGCAGCTGAAGGAACTTCACTCCTGTGGTCTCAATCCTACCATAAATATTATCCTGGAGATAGAACAGTTCTCCTAAATTGGCATAATTTACTACTTGGAGAAGTCTTTGAAGAGACTCCCAAAGTCCTGCTTATTTCCCATGCTTCCCTCAGTTTTTTCGCCTTTTGTCCTTGGACCTATTAAAAGTGAACTGATCCAGAGAAGTTTTTGTCTTAGCCCTCAGAGTCTCAAGCTTAATTAAAGGCTTTTGACCCTCCTGGATCACTAAAAAAACCATACAATTGTCTCTTTTTATTTAAATAACCTCCGTGGTACACTCGTTTGGGGATCTAGGTCAGGACCTGATAATTATCTATCTATATCTACATATATCTCAAATATAGAGAAATATCTTTATATATTTATATTAGTGTAGTTGTTCTGAACTCCATATGTGAATAATGGTGAATTTACATAATAATCAGTATTCTTTGTATTCATCTGCATAAGATTTTGGCTGTATGTATCTTTATTCTGGTCACTATTTTATTTTCATGAAGTAAATATAACTTCTGTCCACAAGATTTACTTTTGAATTTCTTTTCATTGACACATTGAAGCATGGGTTAACTTTTAGAAAAACCAATGATTCAATTAGAGCGTGGAACCAAAATAATGTTTATTATTATATAGTATGTCAAGTTATAGTATTATATTTTACAAATACAATATCCAAAGTCCCAACAGATAGACATTTTCAAAAAGTAACTTATGTTTCTTAAAGAAAATGAAACAAATTTATATACAAAACTTTCTTATTGAAGAGAAGAAAAGAAGAATAACTTGTGTGAAGAAATATATTTCAGTGTGTTTTTTTGAAGGACAGAAAAACACAGTTTTTTAAATCCTCATAAGTTTACAATTGACATGGCTCTGAAATACTGTAAAGAATAGATTAACAAATGCAAAAGAACCAGTATATAAATACAATCATGCACATCACATGGGAAAAGTCATTCAATTTTGTTGGATATTTATTAGTCAAATTTTCCTTGCTATACAAATACCTGAGATGATTAATTTTAAAGGAGGAAAGGTTTTTTCAGCTCATAGTTGTGGAAGTTTCAGTCAATGATCAGTGTGTTCTCTTCCTTTTGTACCTGTGGCAAGGTAGTATGTCATGGTGGGAATATGTGATGGAGCAAGCTGCTAACCTTACTGTGACCAGCATATTGTAAGGAATGAGAACAAGAGACCAGGGCCCCATTCAAAGGCACAATCCCAATGTGTCAGTCAGAGAAACAGATTTAATAAGTATTTACCAGATTGGCTTACAATGGCTGTCCAAAGAGTCAGGTGTGGAAGGAGGCAAAAATGGCTGTTTGTGTGCTAGAGATTGAAGAATCCAGTAGGAGGTCTGGAGCTCACTGTAATGACCAGTGCAAGTCTGCCTCAGGAAGCCAAAGGGTCTGCAATGGAAGGCTGATGGGTTGATGCTGGAGGCTGAAGGATCTGCCCTGAAAGCCAGGAGACAGCAAAGAAGGTGAAGGTAAAGCCTAGAGGTCCTCTGAAGAAAGAGAAGGGAGCCTTTCTTCTTCCTTTCCCTTTTATTCCTTTCAGCTGTCAATCTGTGCAAGATTGGTCTTCTGTTTTTAGTAAATCCCCTCAGCCACATCCAGAACTATGCTGATCCAATTTAGTTGGGGTTTCTTACTCAAATCTATACAATGTGTTAACTGTCACACACTATGACGTAATGACTTCCATCAACCTTACCTCTTAAAGATTCTTTTACCACCTAAGAAAACCATACTGCATTCCAAGTGTAAAACATGGGCCTTTGGAAGGCATTTCAGATCCAGACTATAACAGGAGCCTTTTAAAAATAGTAATTATAAAAAAGATTAAAAGAGATGACAAGATGGAGGAAAGAATAAGTCTAATATCTTAAAAGTAGGAAAACTGTGAGACAATACTCCAAAAACTAAGGAAGAAAGATCTACTCACAAATTTCTCTGCTATCTACAGGTGTCATCTCTGGGCTGTTAAGAGTATACAGTATCTGAAGTAGAAAGGATTTATGTTCTGCTTTTAGGCACAGGAGGAAAGTCAGAGAACCCTCTGTGTTTTCATTCAAAAATTCTCAACATTGTAGAGGGAAAAATTTGTTTTCTTCATTTTTAAGTGAATATTTATTTATACTGGTTGTTTCCAAGACTGAATACAGATTGGGCATTTGGGAAAGAGATAGATTATCTTCTGAGGACATATATGAATCAGTGATCCTGTGCAGATTTTGTACTACTCTGTTTATGGTTCGTATCTAGTTGTTACCTCAAAGCCTCCTGCAGTCTTAGGCTTTTTCGGAGGCTGATTCTAGATTTTGTGATTGATTCAAGGTCCAGCACACAGATTAAGGATGTGAATGATGCACTCACCTATGGCAGGTAGCCTGCATGCCTTATAAGGGATAGAAAAAACTTCTCTCTGTGTCTCTATTTCTCTCTGTCTTTCTCTCTCTCTCTCGTTGCTTTTGCTGTTTTTCACTGTCATGAACTATTGTCCCACTGCCATGTGCACCCTACCTTGGAGCCAGCAAATTATTGACTGAAACCTCTACAAACTGTGAGCTATTTATAAACCTTTTATCCCTTAACTGCAGGCATAAGTTAGTTTGTTTCAGTAACAAGAGAAGTAACTAAGACAATTCAGAAACTTTTTATGCTTCTCAAAGAAAGACAAAAATGTAACATGGCTATGCATAACGTATTTTTGCTTTTCTTAAATTTGAGTTACATTTGTTTCAGGAAATAAAAGACTAGGCCTAAGACCTATTTCTTCAACTTTTTTTTTTTTTTTTTGGTACTGGAGGTTGAACTCACAACCTCGTGCTTGTGGGGCAGGCACTTATGCGGCTGAGCTAAATCCCTGGCCCTCTTTAACGTGTTTTTTTTTTTTTTTTTTTTTTTTTTTTTTTTTTTTTTTTTTTTTTTTTTTTTTTTTTTTTTTTTTTTTTTTTTTTTTTTTAGATTATTACATCACATTTGAAATCTAGAGGATAAATATTTGGGTACATAAGCTTTTTTCAGTCTGATGTTTTGAGTTTAAAAATCTATTGCATATTAACTGATGACACAAGTTTGTGGAATCAGAAGTACTTACTTAACTTTTATAGGGATTTGTATGGTTTTCAACTTTAGAAATTAGTTTCTTTCAGAAATTGATCTTGGACTTTTTTCAAATTTATTTTACTTTAGTGCAAGTATGATTTTTATATCACATTCCATTATAAATTTACTTAACTAGGCCTATGTTGTTAATTTGTATATTGAAACTATTTCTTGTCAGTAAATAATCAGAAGGATATATTCCTCTAAAATATTACTATGTTCATTGTACTAGTAGTCTTCAAATGTATTTGCTCATGTGTACCCTAAAATAGTTTAGAAAAATGATGTATAGTTAATTTTTTGAATTCAGTTAATTTTAGCAAAGCTGTCACTGTGAATTAGATCCATTTTTTTTTCTATCAATACTTACTATCGTCAGAATGAAGACAACAGTGATGCTTTTTAGAGCTCAATACTAGAATATGTTAACCATCAATTAAATAGTATAACTTTGTTGCAATGAAAATGTGAATTTTATAAATATTTGTATTTTTCTTTGTTTTTCAAAACAAAACAAATCCTAATTCTCAATCTCGGGTTTCATATTTGTATGTTATCTTAAAGTATTTTTACAGAAATTCTCAGTTTATATAATAACTTTTTATATGTTTCTCTAAACTGCATGTTAAGCTTTTTTAAGGAAATAGATAATAATTGTATAACTATAACAAATACAGTATGAAATTTGTTACCATAATGGTGAAAATGTACTAAATATAAGTGGTGTCAGTATAATTCTTTACAATAGCCTTGCATCTCTAATTGATTTTGAAAAAGTAACCAAGATTTTTAATCTTTCTGTTTTGCATTAATTTTTTTTTTGTCTCTAAGAGGTATGAAGAGAAACTTATTTCTTTTTTTAAGATTTTTTTTTTTTGGTCTTTTTGAGACAGGGTCTTGTTATGCCATCCAGGCTGGCCTTGAGCTCACTTTGTAGCCCAGGCTGATCTTGAATTTGCATTGATCTTCCTGTCTCAGCCTCCCAAATGCTGGGATTACTGGCGTGAGCCACCATGCCCAGCTGAGAAATTTATTTCATGCTTTAAAATTAACTAGATTCAGGCAGTATTTTCTTTTGCAAATTAATCCTATTATAACTCATTATATTTTATATATTTTTAAAGGTATTTGTACTGGTTTTCTAGAAAAATATTCTATATACTGGTAATCATTTCTAGATATAATAAAAAATAGTATAACAGTGCTTGTTCTGAAAGTAGTATCAGTGTGATTTTGGGAAAAGATTTTGTGCAAAATCTTCCCTTTTGTTCTTCAACATTAATTTGCAGTTTGCTGTTTTTTAAAAAAGTCACCCAGGGGTACAAATTGTTCTGGAGTCTGATTCAATTAGATTTAACTTTCATTGCAGAGGTAGTTTCAGGACCTGGTTTGAGGTTTGTTCTCTCAGGAAGAATATTCTTGCCTATCTTTTTCACTGTCTCTTTATGGCAAACTTATAGTTGTTCCAGGGTTAATCTTGATGCTGTCATGGAGCTGTCAATCTCCTTTTACTCTACTACAAAATCTCCAAATTTACTGGATGTCTTTTTAGCTTAATCTTCCCTACACTTACTCCAAAGAAAATTCCTTTGAGAAGAGCTTTGGAGTTCCCTATTTTAAGACCTGCCTTGTTCCTGATGAAAATGCCTGTACCTCTCTGCTCCGTAATGGTCTGCTTCTCTCAAAGTGATACTGCTGAATTACATGATACACACTTGTCTTAGTTACTTTTCTCTCATTGATGAGACAAAATATCTGACACCCAAAATTAAGAAAGCAAAGATTTACTTAGTTCACAGTTTGTGGAAGTTTTAGTCCATAATGAGCTGGCTCTAAGGCAGAGTGGCATGGCACAGGGACAATAGTTCACGGCAGCAAAAGCAGCAAGAGTGTGAAAAATGGGAAGAGCAAGCCTCTTTTCCTCCCTTATATTGTAAGCAAGCTACCCACCCACAGGTGGGTGTAGCGCTCACACCGTCTCTGCGTCCTCCTCTCACAGCAGCTCAGGATTTTTACAAAGTGGGGATCCTGGACCCCAATGAATCACTTAGTTAAATTTCTAAATTTCTCAAGTTGACACAGTGTGTATCAACCATTACAAGACCATCTCCATTTGGGGATGGAAATAATATAGTATAAGCTGAACAATATATATAGAAAAAATTATATAATTTTATATAGTTTTACATCCTTAGAAATAAATTTGAATTTTATTTAATGTTAAATTTTCTATTACTGATATGTATACAAAAGGACATATTTATTATATATGTAAAAGATTATCAATTTGGAAAGTATATTATAATGTCACCCTATTTTGGAAAGTATATTATAATGTCACCCTATTTTGGGCCTGTCATTGGTGCAGTGGAACTGCCAGCCTACTAGTGTAGAACACATAAAACACATTGTTAGCTCACTCAGCTGGGATTAGGACTGAGACAAACTGGCAGTCAGCTGTGTCTTCAAGGGAGCTATCAGTCTCTTGACTAGGAATGGATCTTGTGCTCATGTCTCTATCCACATAGAGTGGAAGTTCTATTTACATTCAAGTATGTAAACTCAAAACTTTCAAAAATGCATTCAAAAGCTGAAGAAAAATATCTTATCAATATAAACTATATTGAACATTACAAAATATATGAAATGAAAAGGATGAGTTATTAGCAGTTACCATTGTTATAGTATATAAAAATGTCCTTGATAAGACACAATGCTGAACACCTGCAATTTACAGTATTTTAGGTGACTTTTTGTAGAGATTTCCATAAATAGTTATCTCCAAAGCAGGATCCTCTGCCACAGGGACATGGCAAAAGAGTTGCTTATGGCCAGGTAGACAGAAAGCATTGAGAGTTAAGGGAGGAGCTTGCAAGGGAGATAAACACCTTCAGGTCATTCCCTGATTGACCTTACCTCTTCCAACGAGATGGCACTATTAATAGCAAGTTGGCTAGCCTGCCTCCATAAGCCAGAAAAATCTCATCTATGATGGGGCTTTTGGGGGACATCTAGATATAAACCATGACAACGTACATCTTTTTTTTTTTTTTTGTCTTTTTTGCGACAGGGTATCACCACCATTCAGGCTGGCCTTGAGCTCACTTTGTAGCCCAGGCTGGTCTGGAACTCACCATGATCCTCCTGCCTCAGCCTCCCGAGTGCTGGGATTACAGGCGTGAGTCACCATGCCCAGCTGACAATGTACGTTTTATATGTTATTATTAAGCATATAGTTTTGACAGTGTTTAAAAAATAAAACTGCAAGCTCTAATCAAAATGTCATTTTTGTTGTCTTTTTATATTAAAGTATAGGATAAAATTATATGAATATATGTTCTTCATCTCTAAATTTCATTCAGAATTTTTAATTTCTGTTAAAATGACATACATAATTAAACTAAGGGTTTTTTGTTTGTTTTGAGGTAATTTAAAGTACTCATTAATATATGAGATATTAAATAACAACCTATTGAATAACCCAACTTATTGGATGTCCAGTGCAGGGCCCTATAATTTAGCTAAATGGATTATTTAGATTACAGAACTACTTTGAACTAATCAGATATTTAGCTGTATCCTAAGAGTTTATTATGAAAATGTATATAGGCAGAAACCTCTCCTGGCAAACTTGTTACTACCTGCTAAATATAGTGAACCTTGCTGCCAGTGGAAGCATTTCATGCTTCATGTCTGCAAAAACTACTATGATTTTGTGTATGGTTGTCCAAATAATTTCAAGTCGCTGCTTTTGATAGTCCAAGTTCCAACTGCTCAGGTCTGTGAATCTTCCTGTGAAGAGTTAAAAAATCTCAGTCAAGTTAATTGCATCCATTTTTAACAGATCTCATCTATATTGGTGTGAATTTCTGTACATTGCTATCTTTCATGCTAATTTTGGTTTTGAAATAAGAACTAATTAAAATTATTGAGACAAATCTCAGCCAAATATTTGACATTTTTTATGAATTTGAAATCTCTGTCCATTTTTGAAGGTGTTTACCTTGACCACATGAGACATGTAAAGTGCCTGCTTTAAATATGGATCCTTTGGAGTTTAAGAGCAGCTCTCCAATCTAAAATGCATGCTCCTTGTAGGCTATGTCTCCATTAGTGCTGAAAATATCTTTCCAATTAACTTAATTAACTGAAAATTGACACTGGTGGAATTGCACTGGCATAAGCAAATACTTAAAATTCTGCAATTATTTTTCCTAGCATTAGAAGTGGCTCTAAGGGCACCTAAGAATGTATTTAGGGGCTAGGTAGCAGCATTAGGACCAACAGAAATTTATGGTTGCAGAGACACATCTTTCACTTCATCATCAATGTGATCGGTGATAACTGAAGTAAGATCAGGTGAACAGCCACCTGATACTCACTGAGAAAAATATATCAAGTGCACTTGTGAAGTAAGAGGCATAAGGCATGACTACAGGGAATACTGTGAGTTCAGGCAACTGAAAGTACTTTTCTGCTTTAAAGAACTTCATGTAGAGAAAAATGACTCGAGTTTCTGTGTCATGCCCAAGAAAATAGCTGGATTGTTTCCCAGTGCTTGTTCAGAAAATAAATGTAGAATACAGAACACATGTACTTTTAAAAGACTAAGTAGAAAACTTTCAAATATAAATTCAAGTACTTAAGCCTAAAGACTCAAAAGATTTCGTGTAACATTAAATGAAAATAATATAGACCTACTTATATCTCAATAGGATCTCAACTGTAGAAGAAATAAAATGAAATGAATAAAGAAAATGAGATGTGAAATAGGGAGTAAGTGGTGAATATTTCTTTTATATCTTGTTGTAAAAGTATTTGAGAGTAGATTCTTTTATCTTTTAGTTTCATGCTTATTTTTAGTGATATCTGGAGTAAAAATATCAATGATGGCAGATAGTTAACAGAAACCCCAAAATAGGATTAATGTTTACAGTAAACAATGATGCCCATATATATTTTTAAATTGTTAATGTTAGCTTAGCACAGTGCAGCAGTACTTACTTAATATTAATTTATTTAGCATCTCTGTTATGGTATATCAAACTATTACACAAATGAATAGGTAATAGCTGTATATGTTTGGCTGAGGAGCCTGGGATATGGTAAGAGCACAAAGTGGGAAACTAATTCAAACTGAGTTTAACAGAGACTTGTTGAAATGATTTGCACAATAAAGAAAAATAGTTGAATAAAAAATAAACAGAGCTAAGTGTATAGCCTAGCATATCGGTCTCCAGGGTCAATACTTAGCATCAAATGAATGAATGAAAACACTAGTGAGTCCTAAAATGTTTCAAGTATTTTGAAATTATTTCATTATTTCATTTGACCTTGATGAGAATTCCAGATACTTTTCAAGATAGTCATTTTTCTTATTAAGCAAAAAAGAGAAAAAAGATAACTTGATAAAACTTTTATCATATATATTTGATGTGATATATGTAAATATGTATATATAAATATAAATATATATACATATATACATAAATACATATATACACATGTATATATATTTCAGTACACAACTGGGTATAATGAATGCAAAATTTATGCCCAGGTGCTGCTTGTTAGGCAGAATAAAAGCTGTATGTGACCATGATCACATGAAGCAGTAAGTGACCCATTTGGTAGTAGGGGATCTCTTTAAGCTGATTTCATATAATTTTGTTTAAATAATTGGAGGTAAGGTTGCTGTATTGTGTAGTATTTCTGGTGTTACATTTGTGAAAAACCACCATTATATTTTCTACAATGACTTTGTGTTGTTCGAACAACTTGTTTAATGCATAGTTTGAAAATATTTTCACCAATACAGTTTGTTTTTGTATCTTAATTGATTTTTTGATTGGCAGAAACCTTTTAGTTTGATGTGATTTCATTTGTCTTTTTTTGTTTGTTTTTTTCTGTTGCTGGCTCTGTGGGATAAAATACAAAATAAAAATCATTGCCCAAAATAATGCTGTGTAGTTTTTCCTTTATGCTTTTGTCTAATAGTTTTTGTTTGTTTAAGTTTCAGGTCTTCTACTAAAATCTTCATTTTGAGTTTTGTGTTTGTATTTGCTGTGAGATGAGTCCTGTTTTATCTTTCTACCTACAGATACCCTGTTTTCTAACACAATTTGTGAAATAGGCTGTGCTTTTACCATTGTCTGTTTTTGGTACCTCTGTCAAAAATCATTTTAGGGTTAGAGTTTAATAATATAAACTATATAAAATCATAATACTCAATGGTATAAATAACACATAATCCCATTCCAAATACTCTAGAACTATAATGATGGTGTATAAACCAATATTATCCCTAATAAAAGGGTCAAAAGAAAACGATCAGCAACAAATGCAGCTAAAATAAATTTTAAGGAAATCATATTGCAATATAATACAAATTTGGATATCAAAACATTTCAGAGGGGAAAGATATATAGCAAAGTCAGGTTGCTATAATCCTGACACAAAATGGTGTAAATGCAAATGCCCCATATGAGTCTTATGGTAATCATACCAATATTGTACAAGAAGTATAGAACAAAAATGAGAGAAATACAAACCATACGACTGCAGAAATCACTAAACCACAGGGAAAATAATAGCAAGAGAGAAGAAAGAATTTAAAAAGGCGTATGTCTTCATTACTTTTCTTTCGTTGCTGGGATAAAATACCCAACACCCAAAATTAAGGAAGGAAAGATTTATTTAGCTCCCTGTTTGTAGAGGTTTCAGTACCTAATCAGCTGGCTCTGAGGCAGGGTGGCATGAGGTGCAACACTTCAAGATAGCAGTCAACAAAAGCAGCAGGAGAAAAAAGGGAAACAAAGCAAACCTCTTTTCCTCACTTATACTGTTGTGTGAAGTCTACCCCACCCCCAGGGCAGATGTAGCACTCACAGAATGGCTGTGCCTTCCTTTTACACAGGATGAGGTTATTTACAAAGTAAGGATCCTGGCTACCTCTGAGTCTCTTAGTTAAACTTCTAAACTTCTCAGGTTGGCACAATGTATCAAACATAACATATGTAGAAAACACAATGGCAGTAGGCTTTACCCGCCAATAATTGCTTTGAACATAAATAGATCAAAATCTAGAATAAAAAGACACAAATGGAAGCAAAACTTTTGTAAATAAGGAGGAAATGAGGGTTTGAAGGAAGAGTAGGTATTTTAGTTACTCTTCTCTCGTTGCTAAGACCAAAAACAAGACACCCAAATTTAAAAGACGAGGTTTCTTTAGCTCACAATTTGTAGTGGCTTCAGTCTATAATTGGCTGCCTCCAGCACAGTGTTACATGGCAGAGGGGCAATAGGTCAGGGCAAAGAAAAATTGCAAAATCAACAGAAGTTGAGGTAGAAAGACCAAGAAAGCAACCCTCTTTCAGTTTCTTATACTGTGTGCATGTTACCCACCTTAGGGTGGGTGCAGCATTTACATCCTTAATCCTAGAAGTAAACCATAAATTAATCTCAAAACTCTAGATTCAGCCACCTCTGAAAAACCTGCTCCCTACAATGATATGAGACTTTGTGGGGGGCATCTAGACACAAACAATTACAGTATGATAAAGGAAAAAAAATAATTAAGTTGTATCATGTACAGGTACAAATTCTCTATAATAAATGTGATCACACGTATAGATAAAATATGCCAATACACTTAATTCTAAAAAAAAAGAGACACAGACTAACTAGATTTTTAAAACTTAACTTCAATTTTAAGAATCCACAGAAACTTAAAGGAATGGGAAAATATATTCCATACAAATACAAACTGAGAGAAAGGGGAATAGAAATAATTATATCAGGCAATCTGGACATTAGGTTAAAAACTTCAAAAAGACATGATAAAAGGATTAAATCATTAAGGTGAAGTAAAAATTGCAAATATTTATACTCCAATATCTTAGCACCTAATTACATAATATTCCTGAAGAGAGGTATATTTATTGCAATAGAATAATAGTAGTGGACTACAATACTCCACTTTCAAACTTGGATATATGTGTGAAAGAAATTTAGTAGAAACCATAGGCTTGAGCAACACTTTAGACCAAATGGCCTATATATATGTAAATCATTTCATCAAGCAGCAATAAAATACATAGTCTTCTAAAATATCTCCAAAATAATTTGTAAACCTAATGTTCTGTATTGAGCTACATCCCCAAACAGCCAGTTATTTATTTATTTATTTGTGACAAGTTGTCATTAACTTGACAATTTGGCCAGGATGGACTGGAAATTATTATGATCATCCTACTCTAGTGCGTCACCATGCTCAGCTTATCTTAGATTTTATTATAATTTGATTATGTCATGTTGCTTTCACTGGATTATTTTAATGATTTTTTAGTTTATTGATCCTTTCTTGTTTTGATGCACTACTTTTCATGTTAAATTTGATTAGAGACTGCTTTCCATCCCTGTGCGTTGATATCTATTGCAAGATGGGAGAAATTTTGTATCATTTTGATTAAATAATAATATATTTTTACTGTTCTGCTTATTATGATTGAACTAAGAGCCTTGTGCATACTATGTAATCACTTGCTCATTGAGCTAAAACACTAGGGCTGGCATTATTTCTAATATATCCTTTCTTTCCATTTTATCTTTTGCTTTCTGTATCTGGTTTTCCATGAATGTTTAGTCTTTTAGCAGTATAATGCAATATCATGATATTTTCTTAGTATTTTTAGTTGTTTCTTCCCTGTCTAGTTTATTATTTTGTAGCCCAGATTACTGATCCTTTCTTTTTTAAACCAAATCTGCTTTTGGAAATTTCTATTGAATTTTTGTTAAAGACATATTCTTCATCCGTACAATTTATGTCTAGTTTTTTCAATTGTTTCTGTTGCTTTTTCAGTTTTTATTTTGTGTTTTCTCAATTTCATTGAATTTTCTTCCCATGCATTTTTGCAGCCCACAGAATGTTTTCATGAGTATTATTTTGGTTTTTTTTGTCTGTCATTTCATAAATATTCATTTTTTAAAAAAAATTGATTTTCTGGATGTCTCATGATATTATGATTCTCCATAATTCTTATTCTGTTGTTTGTACATTTGAAAATTCAGCCCTCTGTTTTATCTTTACAGGTGTTCTGTGGCAGAAATAAACCTTCACAATTATAGGCTAACCTCTAAT
The DNA here is from genome assembly GCA_004027455.1 of Hydrochoerus hydrochaeris. Lineage (NCBI taxonomy): Eukaryota > Metazoa > Chordata > Mammalia > Rodentia > Hydrochaeridae > Hydrochoerus > Hydrochoerus hydrochaeris. Next base: position 36,660 of record PVLA01002723.1, on the reverse strand, counting down.
TCTTGGGACAGTCAGCTGGTGCTAAACCAATGACTTGCAGAACTTTTTGTGCATTCTTTAGTTGGCTGGGCTGTCGCTTTTGTTCTGATATCAGGTGAACTGCTGGTTGGGCTCCATTACCTGATGAGATTACTGGCCAGGTACCATTACCAAATAGTCTCTGCCTGGTTATCTCTACTATTTGAGATTTGCATTTAGGCAGGGATTAGTCTGGACTCTGAAGTTAAATGGAGTCCAGACACTACATTTGGGAAAATCACTATGATGTTTGGAACTGCATATTTGAGGACTGCTTCCTTGTCATGATGAATCCATGAGGCTGGGTTTTGGCAGAGTTGAATAGTTGTTTTACCAGTGGGGTCAAGTTGCTCCAACCTCTTTGCTCCTCTGTAATGTGGAGATGTGAGGGTCAGTCTACTTATGAAGGATATGTGTGACAGACTCTAGCTGAGTGTGGATATTGGCTGCCTTGACAATCATGCTAGGTTGAATTTCCCACTGTGTTTGTGAAGGTGAGCAACTCAGCTTTGCATGTAGGCTATGAAGTTAAGCGGTAACTCATAGCTGGAACAAATCTTGAGATACCGCCAAAATCTGCTTGCTAGTCAGTATGAATTTTGTCTCTTTGCTTTGTTTCTACTTGATTTAAGGAAATATGGATATGCTATTTTTTCTATTGTTTCCTATAAGATCAGAAAGTGGCTTCATGGTGAGCACTTTGCGATGCCAGTGAATATAATTGACTGTCTGTAGCTCTCTTTTTTGCCCTGAAAATATCATGAACCCAGGGAAACACTCTGTATCTGGCATTGTGCTTACAAGGGGAAAGAGAGGGGCAGTGTGGTTGGAGTAAGACCATTCTTACCTTCTATGTTCATATTTCATTCAGTTCTGAGGAGCAGGCAAGTGTTTTGGTTATTTGCTTTTGAAAAAAATGTGTTCTGCTTTGTGGATAATTTCTAGTTAACCTTTTGCTAGTAGCCAATTCTGAATCTTACTCTTCCTCCATCTTGTATATGTCACTCTACATGTTACCTTCTGGAGTTTGGAAAGTCATCATAGCTTACTAACATTTTAGCTGGGATTGTGTTCAATTCATAAATTAACTTTTGGATAACTGACTTCTCAATATTACTAAGTCTTCAACCTGTTATAGTGGTGCACACCTGTAATCCCAGCACTTGGGAGGCCAAGGAAGGAGGATTGTTGCAAATTCCAGACTAACCTGAGCTATAAAGTAAGCTCAAAGGCAGCCTAAACTGTATAGTGAGAACTTGTTTAAAAACAAAAACAAAAACAAAAAAATTAGTCTTCAAACTCATGAAAACAAAATACAATATTTCTCATTCTATTTAACATAATATGTTTCATCACAGTTTTAGTTTCCTGCCTAAAGTCCATGTGCACATGTGTGTGGTATGTGTGTCTGTGTTTGCTTTTGTGATTTTTTTTTTGTTATTGAAAATTGTAGTTTTTTTATATTTTCTAGCGGTCCATTGATGTTGTATCAACTTTTATATGTAAATTCATTTCTTGAGAACTTACTAGTTCCAAGAATTATTTTTGTAGATCCTATGTGGTTTTCTATGTAGATACTATTTCATGTGTGTATAACCGAGTTGTGTTCCTTCTTTTCTATCTTGCTCCAGATCAGAATTCCACCTATGGTAAGACATGGTCATCTTTCTTCATCCCAGTCTCTTGAGAGAAAACCTGTGGTTCATCTTTAAGCATGGGAGTTAGCTATGGACATTTTGTAGGCATTTTCTTTTATAAAATCAAAGGAAGTTTCATGTATTTCTCTTATACTAATTTTCTTCAAGAGTTGCAATGAATTTTGATAAATGTGTTTTTTTATCAGTTGACATATCCACATGCTGGGTTTTTTTTAGACTCTTAAGGTGGATTTCATTGACTACTTTTTCAAATACTCTCATGCATACCTGGTATAAATCTGACAGTTTTACTGCTTTTTCTTTTTTCTTTTTTTTGCTGACTCTGGCATGGAACTCACAACCTCACATTTACAGAGTGGGGCCTTAGCAAGTGAGCTAAAGCAGGGAGCACAATCTGACTGTTTTAAAATATCACTTATTGGTGATATATTTTGTATTATAATTTGTGGGAACAGTCTAGAAAAAAATTATTGAGGGTTTCCTATGTGTTCATGAACAGTAGTGATTCACACTTTTCCTTTTCTTGGAATTTCATTACTTGGTTTGTATTGGAGTAATAGTGAAATCATAAAGTAGGTATTTGTCTTGCTTATAACTTATATAGGAAAATAAAGAATGCAATAGAAATTTTCAGTTAAATTGTGTGTGTTTGGTGCTTTCTCCTTCAGAAGTAATAATTATTGATTTCATTTATTTAATGTGCTTTGTGCCATAACATCGTTTCATATTTGATTTTTGATAGTTTTTCTACAAAGAAGAACATTTTAACTAAATTGCAAACTTAATAGATGGAATATAGTTCAATGCATTGTTTTACTTTTCTTTCTTTATTTAAAGAAAAAAATTGAAATAGAAAGAGGGTAAAAATAATACAAAATTTCAAAAACAAAACAAAATAGTAACCAACAAGAAATCACTAGTTCATAATTACATATTTTCCTCTTAGAAATAGTTGTTCAAGTTACAGATGTAAAGCCTACAAAGTGGACATTTAAACAGTGAGACTGCAACCAGTTCTGTTCATCTATCCAGCAAAAACTTAATTGTATGGTTATCAAACCTACACACTTAAACATACATGCAGTTATAACCTTTAGAATACTTTTTTTTCCTCTCTTTTTTACTTTATAATAGCTATAATCCATTCTCGTAAACTACTTAGAAGTTCTACACATGTATTGGTCTCTACATGCATACCTAGCCTTTCTGTATTGGAGGAAGAAACAAATCAAAACAAGTATTGATGACAATAGTATTGATGATCGCCTGTCTTTTATTTCTAGTATTGGTATTTTGCGTGTCTCTGTTTTTAAAATTGTTTGCCTCATTTGTAGAGGCTTATAGTAGACTTTTTAAAAGAAGATCTTTTGATTTACAGTTTTACACTTTTCAATTTCATTGATTTATGCTATAATTTGTACTATATCACTTTTTCTAGATTTAAACTTAGTTGATTATTTTTCTCAAATTATCTAAGATAGAAGTTCAGGGTATTGAGCTTAGATGTTTCTTCTTCTTTTTTTTTTTAATGTTTTAAATTTTATTTTACAGAGAATAAAAGAAAAGAGGCCAGAACAAAGCACATCAGAACAGAACAATGTAAGCAACATAGCACTTCACAATAACATTATTAACAATAGCTACCATAATGTCACTTTCTTTGAAATAGTTGAACATAGTTTCACACACAATAATATCAATCATAACAAAATAGAATAAAACCATTCAATAGAATGAAAGTATTACAAGGCATTCTGAACCAAATAACAGAAAATGAACAATGGCTACTATAATATCTCATTTTCCATAAAAATTTGTTTATACTATCATACATATTAAAATACAATAAGACACAACATGGTAGAACCAATGGTAATAGAAGAACAAAAGCCTGGTAGGACTTCAAAGCAAGATGATATTAAATCAGCTATGGCTGCCATATTGTCTTGTTTTCGTCAAAGTAGCTGTTCATACCATCACACATAATAAAATCAAACAAAACAAAATAAAACCATTCCAACTAATGAATGAAAATATTATAAAACTTCAAAGCAATATAGTGGGAAGCCATGATTACCCTAAAATCTTATGTACTCTTACCATTTCTTACACTAGGAAGACTATATGGTATTTATACATGTGAGTTTGATTTATTTTGCTGTGAGTATGGCCTCAAGTTGCATCCATTTATTTATAAATATCTCAAGGTGATCATTCTTTATAGCTGAGTAGTACTGCATTGTATAAAAGTACCACAATTTTTTTATCCATTCCTCAGTTGATGGGCACTTAGGTTGTTTCCAAGATCTGGCTGTTACAAATTGTGCTGCTATAAACATGGGTGCACATATATCGTTGTGGTATGATGTTTTCAGTTCTTCTGGGAATATGCCTAGGAGTGGAATGGATATTTCTTGTTTTATAATAACAGTATTTAACATTGCAAATTTCTTTTAAGAGTTGCTTCTTTTATATCATAGAACTACAGAAGTTGTATTTTTGTTTCCATTTAGTTGAAAATACAAAAATTTTATTAAGACTTTAATTTACTTATATTATTTACACATGTGTTGTTGATTGCACAACAATTACATTTTTTCTGGCTGTGTCTCTGTTACAGATTTCTACTTAAGTCTTTAACTAAGCTTTTATAATTTGTATTCATTTATAATTATAGTGGTGGCTTTTTTCTTATAATGTGTTCTATACTGTTTAATCTGCCACATAAACTTCAAAATTCTATGTACTTTTATTGTATTTCTGTATTATTTGATCCAATATTCTACACACATAAATCAGATAACTTGAGGAATAGCACTAGTTAGCTAATCAATATCCTTACTGATTTCTACATGCTAAATCTATCAATTTTTGAAATTAATTAATCTTCAAATACAATGGTGCATTGACCTATTTCTTTATGTATTTCTATCAAACATTGATTTGGTTTGATATTCTTGCTAAATTTACACATTTAAATCTATGATGTCTTCTCCTGTTTGTTTTATACTATGTAACACTTCTCTTTTTCCTTGATAATTTTCCTTAACTTTTAAATGGAAAAGTAATATGGATAATTCAGTGTTCTCTTAATTTGTGTTAGGATGGTATATCTTTCATAACCTTTTCATTTTAACCTCTCTGATGTTTTATTATATAAAGTGCATTTCTTTTTGACACTGTAGAATTCGGTGTTCCTTTTTCTCCACTCTGAAAAATCATCCTTTATTGGCTAAATTTAAATGTCTCATATTTAAAATGATTGTTTGTATCATTGGATTTATACGTACTTTTTAAATAACTTTTTTTGTTTTTGTCTTTGGTTTTTGAGCTTTTTCTCCTCTTTCTTATCTTCTCTTGAGTTAATTAAGCATTTTGGATGATTCTATGCTTTCACGTCTCATTTTATATAAATTGAAATAGTTTTGCGAAATTATTGAGTGTTCCAAGAGTTTTTATTATTTTAAACAAATCTCTTTATACTTGCAAAGAACACCAAACCTATTTATGCTGCATATCACTTATAGAGAATATTTTCATTTCCTCTATTTTATGATTTATGGCATTATATTCATTTATTTATTCATATGCTATAATCATGTAGCATCTTGTAAGTATTAATACTTTAGATAGACTGTTGTTGTTCATGAATTTTAAACACACTTAATATGGTAATTCAATGAGGACGTAACAGTCTTTTCCAGTGATAATAGAACTATGAATTATTTGCATGCAATTAGAAAAATAAACCAACCCAAAAAACAAACATTAAAACTAAACATTTACTTATGCAAAACTTAAAGTTGATTATAGTGCTATGTATAGTATATATAATTATAAAAATTTTAGAAAAAAATACATGAAAGAAACAGTGATGTGGAGTAAGTAAAAGTTTCTCAGAACACAAATGGGTAAATGAAATGGAAAAAATGTTATTCAAAAGATACTTTTTCTTTTTCTTTCTTGCTTTTCTTGAATCAAACTCAGGACCTTGCACTTACCAGGCAGGTGTTGTGCCACTGAACTATAGCCTCAGCCTCAAAGGCTAGTCTTAAGAAATGAAGCACCTCAAACTTGAGGAAAATATTTATAATAAGCCTACTTTTTAATGGGCTTTTTCTGGAATGTCCAAAGAACTCATTATTTGATAAGGAGATGTCATACTATCCAGTCATAAGTGAACAAAATCTTGCCCTGATACTTTACCAAAGAAGTTAAATCTATGGTAAACATACACATAAACATATACCTCATAGCACTAGGAAAATGTAAATGTTACCTAAGATAACATATCTGTTGGAATGATTACATCATAAGATGGAAATTACTAAGCTCTGGTTAGACTGTGGAACAACTGCAAATCTTAGTGTTTGCTGCTGAAGATGGAGAATGACCCAGGCACTTTGGAAAATAGTTTGGTAGCTTCATAGGAAATTAACTAAACATTTAGCACATATCCTACCAATTCAGTTCCCTAATGTGTCCAAACAGATAATGTGTCCATGCCCAAATATGCACATCAGTTTTACTTGTAATACTCAACAATTGGAAACAATCAAGTGTAAGTGATTAGTGAGTGATAAAAGAGTAGGTATGTATTTACTGAGAAGTATTATTTATGACAAAATGAACATGCATACTAGCCTACAAAGATTCACACAAACAGACAATTACATAGTATGTGATTTCATTAACTAAAAAGTCTTGAAAAGTAAAAAAGAAAAAAATAACTGGAATTGAGAAACATAATCAGCAGTTCTCAGAGTTGGCAAGTGTGAAGAGTGGATTGTCTACAACATGAGCAAAGTAGAATTTAATGAAGCCAAAATATGCTTTGATGTATAATATACATTTACTACAACTCATGCTCATTAGAATGAAATTTGTGTTGTTTAAAAGGTATATTAGTAAATCTCATTGTAAAAAAATGCCTCTGTCAAATAAGGATAAAATAATTTGACTTTTGCCACGATTATCATGCTAATAGGGAAGTGGAGAAGCAGCAACAATAAACAAGTAGTGACACAACAGCTCTCTCTCTGTCCATTATGTGCTGTCTGGGCTTCCCATCCTTAGTATGCGTAGCACGTACATCCAGGGTGGGGCAGCATTAGTCCTAGTATTTCACCATGAATCAATCCCCAATACACATACTAGATCCAGATACCTCAAAAAAAGCCCCACCTATGACTGCCTGATGCTTTGGAGTGCCATCTAGATACAAGCCATAGCATACACTCAGAGATAAACAAAGACAAAGAACTGAAGCAGAGGCATAAGAACATTCAAGATGGGACAGAGATTGTACAACATTTGGGCAAATGGAATAACAGAAAGAGTGGAAGACAAAAATAACAAAGTATTTGAAGAAATAATGACTTCTTGTAACTAATAGATCCAAGAAGTATAGAGAACACTAACAGAATAAATAACGTGTTACTTAGTGTATTTCATACTCAAACAGTACAAAATTAAAAATAAGTAGAATATCTTGAGAGTTTCAGGAAGATGTTAGGAGATGGAGAAGAAGACTTATCATTAGAGGAGTAAGGATGATAAATATAACAGACTTATCAGAAGACATATAGGCAAAAAAAATGGAATGAAATTATAGAAGTATTGTAAAAAAAACAGTATAACTGTGGATATATATATATATATATATATATATATATATAATGAACCTGTTCTTCATAATTGAAAAAGAAATACATCAAAATTTTTTTCTCATATAAATCACTGGAATTTTTTCCAGGCAGACTTGTATGAAAAGAAATTTTAATATAAGTTCTTTCCACAAAAGCATTGTAATGTAGATTATCACACTGAATCTACATAAAGATATGAGAAAAGAAATAAGTGAAAATCAGTGTATTGAAACTACTCAATGAGATAAGGATTTATTTCTATGTATTTGTAACCAAGAGAGATAAATGGGCAGCTGTATAAATTTCAGAGATTGAAAAATTTGGAAATAGGAGGACTATGAACTGAAACAGAAATCCAAATGTCAGATTCTATGAAGTCAGTAAAAAAAATCATTTATGTCATGTAAATATAATGTGTATTTCTATGAATTTTGCTCTAGAATGTAAGAGACTGGAGATAATTGTTTCCCTGTTGATGACCCTACTACGCCTTAACTTAGACTCATGATCAAATATTGATAGGATAAGGATGAAGATGACATTAAGATACTCATATTATTTTGTCTAAACACCTACACTTTAGAAAATAAAAAGCAAACTATTAAATAAAGTATATTTGGCCTGTTGAAAATAAGCTGCAGTGGGATATCACTACCCTTTTATTAGTAAGGTTAAATTTCTAAGTAATTATAATATCTAATCCTAGCATATTAAGAAACTTTTGAGTAATTCTTATTCAGGATATACTGTTTTGAAATATAACAAATATGAAATGGGGAAAATGAATTGGAGAAAACTGTAATTTCTTGAATAGTAAAAAGTATAGTTACCATATAATCCCAGCAGTTCTACTCCTTGGTATTTACCCAAGAGAAATGACTGCTGATACACTAAACCACGTAGTTGAATCTTAAAAAAAAAATATGCTGATAGAAGAATTTTGGTCACAGAAGACTACATATGGTATGATTCTATTTATTTAGAAGAAACACATCTATGCTGTAGTGACAGAAGGCTTATCAGCAGGTCTGAGCATTTGTTTGAGCTTGATGTGAAATTAGCACAGGGTATTTCTGTAAATATTTTCTGTTTCCAAGTGGTGTTCACATGAGTACATTTTTAAAAACTATTGAACTGAACATGTAAAATTGATACATTTTATTTTAGTAATACCTCCAATGTAGTTTTAAGAAACAATCCTTAACTAGGCTAGAACTCAGCATGAAAATTAGTAACAAAGTGTGGGGGATGTGTTTCAGTGGTAACCCAGTTTTCCAGCTTGCATGAGATCCACAGTTTCCCAGCCTGCACGAAGCTAGATTGCTGGCTTCACAAAAGATAAAATAAAATTAGTAATGCATGTATATTTCATTTTCTTCCCAAATTTCCCCCAAATTGGTATAACTAGAATCTACTTCATTAAGATAAAAGATGGTTAATCTTATGGGTGACTAATTTTATTTGTATGAAATACAGGGAAGCTGCACATCTATTATATGGGTGTCATTGAATGAAAGAAGAGAGGCAGAGAAAAGTTTATGACAGTAAAAAATGCATTCAGTTTTTAAACTGTATATAGAATAAGAATAAATATATTCAAAACATTTGTCATTACATATTTAATATCTATTCTCAATATTTCATATTTTTCACTTGACGGTAAAGTTGAATTATTTTTAACTTATGTCAGTTCTCTACTTTAATATGAAGAATGATCAATTCAGTATTGAAAATAGATATTTTAATCAATGACTAGAAGAATAAGTTGATGAAAAAAGGAAGAAATACCACTCTCTGAGAATTATATAGTGGAATTTGAAGTCTTTAAGTTGATATTAAATATAAACTTGTTTCAGTTAGACAAGAAAGACTGTTGAATTTCAGTTTGCTACTGAAAGATAGTTAAAGTAGCTGTATTAATGAAACTGATCATAATTCTTAGTATGGAGATTTGGGAAAGTTAAAGAATATGCAATGATGAAAAACCCAAACTCCAAGGTTAGGTTGCTTAGGTCTGATGAGGACTTTTCTTGCTTATTGGGCAAGCTTGGAAGTAAAATGCTCCATACTTATTGCTTTAGCTTCCATTAAATTGGAGAACTCCAGTAATATTCAGGTCACAGAGATATGCTATACAGCTTAAATCAATTAGTATAAATATAGGCTTAGAATAATGCCTGGTGCATGAGCATGCCCAATTATTATGTTTATTTTCAGTTTTTCTCAAATAATAACTCACATCCCTTGAAAATTTCCTACTGATACAAATAAGAGATAATATAATACAATAATAAAATGACATGGTGAAAATTTTTATTGAGTGAGCTACATCTATGAAATATGTATTATGCTAAGATTAAAACAAAACAAGCTTACCAGTTCTTTTGATTACAGTTAGCTTTGTTTTATGACTTGGATGTTCACTGTTACCCCAAGAATAGATTCAGGAACAAATTCAATAAATATTTATTAAATTAAATCAAATTGAGAGACTCCATATTATCTAAAACTTGCAAGAATTGCATATTCAGTTAGAATTAAATGTACAACAAAAGTCATAATTAATATATAATTTACATAAAATTTGTATCTCTTTGGTGAAAGACAACCATGAGCTTAAAAAAATAATTTTGAATTAGATAATTTTCAGGTATAAAAATGCAAGAAAAGGTCTTGATAAGTCCTTGGGATCTGACAAGATAGAGAGAAAATGACAATAACTCACAATAGATGAGGAAAAGATGAAAATGGAAAAACTTTCTGGAGGAAAAATTTCATCAATCTTAATAAATTTGTAATTGATGATGAAAATATATTACACTGAGATTTGTCCAGTTAATTCTACCAGATTTTATTTGTTTCCAATTTCCTTTAAAGAGTCAGTACAGTTGAAAGTTATAAATAAGATATCTGAACAATTACAGTGATAACTAAAAGTGTAACTTTGCATTTTTACCATCCCTCATAGCTTGGTTTTCAAGTCCCAGGAAAATATTTTCATAAAAGCAGATATGCCTCAAGAGGTAAAATTACTCCTGTGATATTTCAAATTGCAGAATCTGTGACTGTTTTTCAGTGAGGAACATCTATTTGGAAGGGAGCTCCTAAAATCAGTTAAGAGACAAGGCAGAAACACATTTCAACAGTTGCTTGGTCTGTTGAGTAAAACAGTAAAGAAACTACTCTTTTGCTCTGGTTTCCTTCTTCTTCTTTCAAACTATTTTTGCTAGAGATTACGTGTTTTTACATTTTATTATTGTAAATGATGTAACATAAATAGCATTGTGAAGATAAATTTGGAAGAATGATTTCAAGCTAAGCTGAAGAATACAGGAATGAAAATATCTAATGTAAAAAAGCAGTCCTAGGTTCAAACAATTTCCTATTCAACATATTTTTGTGCATTAACTATAAATTAATGACTTAAATTTTTGATCCAAAAACATTATTATGATTCTATAATTCTATAAGATATGAAGGTATCTAAGTTTTGAAGAATATTAGGCAATATGGACTCAATGTACAGTGCGAATACCTATCCATGTGGACTTTTTACACCCATTGAGTCTCCTATATGCAAATCTATGGCAAAGTATTGTATACAGGAGGAAGGAAACCAAAGTGAATATGTAGAGCTAGAAGCCAAAGAAACAGTACTTATCATATATTGAAAAGTTTTTTGCTATAATTTAGTAAATTGTAATCTAAAATTTGAGCAATAAACAATCTTAAAAGCTACTTTAAATGACACTCTGAGAGGCTGAGGCACAAAGATAGTATACTAGACCTCTTTGGACAACTTACCAAATGATGGGGACCTTTTCTCAAAATAAAACATAAAAAGAGAGTTAGAGGCACAGCTCAGTGTAAAAACCTTGTGTTCAATTCTCAGGACCACAAAGAAGCAAATCACAGAAGTAACAAGAAGCTACTAAGACTATAAAAACATAAAAAGAGAAAATTCAGACAATTTCAGTGGCAAAGGGAATAGAATATAACTGAAAATATAACAATGTAATGACACATTATAGTTGCCTCTCGTCAGGAGCATGGATAAACAACCAGTGCTCATAAACTGCAATGTAATTACCTATTGGAAAGCATTAGTCTGTAATAGAGAAGTTTTAAGCTATTTCTTAAAGTTAATTTTGGTAATTTATTCTTATAGCAATCTGAAACTTTTAGTAAACATTGGAACACAACATTAGGATGAACTGCATTTTTCAATTAGTCAAAATTAATTTATGAGAAACACTCTTCAACAGGTTCACAGTTACTTTGAAAATCAAATTCAACTGCAGAATATCCATATATAAATTTAAACCAGAATGATATTTTTAAATTAGTATACAGTTGAAAATAATAATGTGTATAGAATGATAATTAAGTACCTCTTTATGTAGTTTTTGAAAGGATGAAGGTAAAACTATTAAATATTGGAAAGTCCAAAAGCCATACCATTAAAAATATTTTAGAAAACTAGAAGCTTGAGGAAATGCAGAGCAACACCCCACACATTACCATAATCTTTAGAAACAAATATAAATTTGAACACATATCACATTTATTATATATAATCAGGTAAAGATACTAAGAATTTACAAAAAAAGCTATAGCAATGAAAGAAAGATTATGACCTATCCTAAAGCTTAAAAACTGTTTTCTTTTCTGTTTACTTGTTACTTTAGTCTATAGTTTACATATTTGAGTAAATACTTATACTCTAGGCATAGTAGCCTAACCAAAATTCTATTAGAAAAGCAAGACTTACATAATAAAATTCATGGTATATTTGTCAATATTCTATAGAGATCTTAAGAGTTTTACAAAATTCTGCGTTTAGTTAAATGTTTTTATTTAGTTAAATGTTTACTAGTGGTTAGGTATTATGCTAATTTTATGACCATATTGTAATAATATAAATAACATCTTTATTTTAGCACACTCAGTAAACTCTTATTAAACCACTGTTTATTCAGAACTTGTGTACTGGAAATGGTTAAGATCCTAGAATAGCTGGATACTTGAAAAGGGAAGGGATTGTATATGACTAATTTCTAGTAAGTGATCAATTTTCAAGGCATCTATTTGACTCTAACATTTAATTCCTTTGGCTATTAAAATCATACTTTATTATAGCACATTATTAGTATCTTGTTTCTTGTATTAATATGAACTGGTAAAAATTGTCCAGAGGCAAGTAAAACCTCAAAACTCAATATAAATTAATGATGAGTAATAAGATATATAACAGTGAGTAAATACAAGTATTAGCAGCTGTTTCATACAGATGGCCAATAAAATTGCTGGAATTCCCAAAGTATAAACATAAGGCAAGACAGTAGGAGGGAAGCAGTGATTAGATATTTGACTGCTGAGGTTAGCAGTTAGTTTTAAGTAGATTGTTAAACTTTTTCTCCATCTGTCAGAAATATTTCCCCATAGAAAAAGAATTATCAAAGTGTAACATTTTATTACAGTGTTGAATATATACATCAAAGTTTTTGGATACACTGAAATTCTTGCTAGAACTTCTGAAAAATTCCTGATTGAAGAACTCAGTAACCATTTAGTTTGTAGACTTTGTAGATACTTTAGCTGACGCTTAACCAAAGCATTGTTATAATTTCATACTTATGAATTTATTTATGATTTATGGAAGCTTCATTTCAGAATTATATTTGATCCTTCTGAAATGCAAATCTTAGAACCTTTTATTAGTCTCAGGATATTTTCATCATCATGGAGACCAGCAGTATTTTCAATCTAATATATATATATATATATATATATATATAATTAAAATTTAAAATAAGACAGTATATTTGAGCATTTATGATTCCAGTATGTGTGTGCCACCATCCTAAACTACTTTTCTCCCTTTTTAAAAAGTATTTCACCAACTTAAAATATTCAATGGTAAGAAACAATGAGATATTCAGGAAATATAGTGATACATACCTGCCATGTGGACCTTATCCACGAATAATCATCTTCTTTGCAGTGTGCAATTAAGTGTAATTAATAAGGAAGTAAATCCCATCCATAGCATCATGTCTTGCATAGTAAAATAAAATAGTACCTATTTAACAACTTATGCAATGTGACCCCAAATGTCTTGAGAGAAAAAGAGATAAAGCTTACTATCACTTTTCTGCAGTGAGTACCAAAATGTAATATATATACACCAGAAATGTGTAAGATGCCTCACTGAAGTAGAAAAATAAAATAAAATATCACATTTTAACCTTGTTTTACTTTTTCTATTTTTGGTTTAGAGACATATTAAATGACAGTAATAATTTATTACAGATTCATATTCATGCATTTGTACTTGATCAAAGTACATGAAAACAGAAAATATTGAAGGCATTTAGAAAGGTAATTAGGATGTCAAAGAAGTACTCAGCCTGGAAAAAATAATGGCATAAATGCTAAGATAATTTAACTGGAGAGTTCACCCTAAAAGGGCATATACTTTTTAAAACATTTTTTTCAACAGGATATAGATAGTACACTCCAAGCAGTAACTCAAGGGATTATAACACAATGGCTATTTATAAAGGAGTAAAGTGTGTGTAAAGAAGCCAGTGAGGGGTGATTTCACATTATCGCCAGTAATCATGGAATTCTCACCAGCACTCCAGAATCTAAGTGTGATGGGAAGGTAGTAATTATTTGAGCTTCTAGGTATAGTTGTATGGAGCTGCACACCAGGTAGGAACTGTGGCATTTGTTTAGGGGCAGAATGTTTGTGACTATTCCACAACAGAGTAAAGGTTCTGTTTTGTTTAGTCCAGTGGTTCATACCATTGACTTGAATGCAATCTAAAAAAAGAAAAAGAGGTGAAATTTAGAGGAGTAATTTGAGAGAGATAAGTGTGAAGAGGATCTGGAGGAGTAAATGGAAGTTTTATAGTAACCCCTTTTTATTAATTTTTGTGTTCTTGAAGAAAACTTTTCCTAACCTAAAAATTGCTAGAATGTCATCACTTACTATATTTCTATTCATGGTATGATTTTACTCATATTCTAAAAGACTAGAAACCTGCATGTTGTTTGTATAACACATAGTTAAGGAAAGGAATAACTACTTAACATAAAATACAACTGCTATAGTCTTTACTTATGTGGCTGATCATAAGGTTTTCAATGATGACTATAAATTATTTTATCCACACTGAATGTGTCCCTTATTCTCTGCCAGGTTCTAATCTGTCTGGTGTTATGATCTTGGGGAATATGCCTTTTACTGACTCTATCTTGATTGGATTGCGTTACTTTTCTATTACTTAGTCTATTAGAAAAGTGGGATGTTCAGTGAAACCTCTGGGTTCTGGAAATGTTTCTGGTGATGGTGGAGAGCCAGGCCCTAGGACTGCAAAGTGACACTCTGCATAGGTACAACTTACAATTCTTTAGACACTTGAGATGATACACTTGTCCTCATACAGTTAATCCAGTATTATTTTATTGAATCATGTTAAGTTGTGAAGAATACTTTACTTCAGACATGAACTCATAAACCACCAAAGAATAATTGCTTCATGCCTTTATCTTTTGTTTGACAAATGTATCTAGTGATTTGACTAGATATCATTAGCTTTATAAGAAAAGAAACTCTACATTCATCAAATCTTTAAAGGTATATATTGAGTTCTTTAACTAGATGTGAAGTTCATGAAAGCAGTGCCCTTTTCTATTTGTCTAAAATGGGAATAATTTTGAAAACTTGGTGATTATGTACAGCTGTGATGATATATTGAATGCTGAGAGCTTATTATTGTATGTCTTAGGAATGATGCCTGATGAAAGTTTGGTAATACATGGAACTTCTTTGTAATAATCAGCATTCCAGTTGAGATGTCCGTCCCAAAGAACCTTCTCTAAGTATCTGCCACCTAATTTAGTTCTTTTGTTTTGAAAGAATTCAGAATTTTTCTCAAGGTATTTCTTCTTCTTCTTCTTCTTCTTCTTCTTCTTCTTCTTCTTCTTCTTCTTCTTCTTCTTCTTCTTCTTCTTCTTC